>JAQFXM010003697.1:0-19308 GCA_034693345.1 Entomobrya multifasciata
ACCTTGATAAAGTCAGCATGATGCTCTCTAATATACTAGCGCTTGGAAAAGCCTATTTTTTGGAATTTACGTGTGGGATGACATTGAGTTGGCATAAAAGTTACTATACTATGCTTAGTAATAAGGAAAGTAGGAGTACGAATAGGATTATATAAAGTGAATCACGTTTATTCGTGAAAACTTTTTTCCTTCATACAAACATTATAAAATCCCAAGATGGATTCATGTACGTCCTGTTACACTCCGTTTGATTTCATTACATAAATGATCTTATAATTGTGTAGTGTCAAGATATGGAAATAAGATGCCCAATGCTTAGGACAAATGTATCCTACTTGCTACATGTTTCAACTGTGATATTTCACAAAGATGACATCTTTTCATTCATTGAATAGACTTATCGTAAACATCAAGGATGTCTCACTGTCTGTATGAGTGAGTAGCTACAAGCTACAATAATAATTGGCAGGTGTAGTCAATAAAGTTCCAAATGTCATCCCGCTTGTAATGTTAAATGTTGAAATAAAAATTGTGATATGACTTAGCACGGAAAAAATTCAAAGAGTAGGCAGACATGCATGAAGGCTTTGTATTTTTTGCAACGCGAAAAATAGGATGGAGCTACAATAGGAGCAGCAGTATGCTCTCAACAAGGTCCCACTTTAAAAAAAATCTCAAACAGGAACTTTGCTTGTAAAGATTTGCATTTGTCATTTTGGGAGTAAGATATTTAAAGTTTTGCAAAATCTGAGTCCAAGGCTAAATGCAACATTGTGTTTTTATTATTTTAGGGGAAAGATAAACAACAATAACATGTAAAAAAGAAACTTTCTGTGGTGATCATGATATAGGGATACCACAATCGCATAATGGCATAATATTAAAGTTCATTTTGATGGACAAACGTGAATACCTTGAATACGCCATAAAATAAGGATTTTATTTAACATTCTTTGTCCCATCACCTTATTTGCTATCACTGTCATATTTTTTACAAGAAGAAAAACTTAAAAAATACATGCTCTTATATTCCAACATGCACATAAGTCTGTACTTGGCAGCTAGACTGTCACATTCCGGTGGGATATGGATACACGGAAGAGTAGTGGATGTGCACCGCTTATACTTTGCTTTAGCCGTAAAAATTGAATTCTACATAATACCTTGATGATATTGGTTTCCAGTCTTCTGCTTCTCTTTCATCCTTGCAACTCACACACGAGTCCTGGAAGTGGGGCAAGGTTTCAAGGAATCATTTATTCAGCGAAACGTGCATCAGTGTTCCATCGCTGCATGAAGGAAGATATTATAAAGGATGTGTAAACGCAAAATGTGTGGCTTAGAGAAAACTAAAATATTGTACTCCTTCACCTTCTACATGTAACAAGGGGATAGTTGAGAGAAACCTTTATTTTGAGTGCAATTTTTGGAAAGCAAGTATCTACTTTCCATTCTGCTGTGTTTGGTTTTCCTTTCATGTGTATAATAGTATAACTTGAGAAAACTTTGGCGAAGCATTTGGCAAACTTTTCCAAGAGAAAATAAAATAGAAGAAAAAGCTTTATTCCTAGTAAAATGTTCTTTTCTCACTTGTGTGTGTATCTTTCTTTGTAAACGCCAAGTGAGTAAAAGTGGATTCCAGTGGAAGACTAGAAAATTCTTTGAAATCAGAAAGAGTTTCTAGAAACTAGAAGGCAAGTATATTGGCAAGTATACATGCTAGTACATGGATTGCACTCAGTCAGGCTAACAAAGCAGTCACTAGGCACGCAAATACTTATGTTCACAGACTTGCATGTTTTCAAGCAAGCTGGCTCGTAGTCAGTTTCACCAGCTAGTCTATCCATCCATAAGTATAATAGCTAGGATGGATTCCGTTCACGCCATGTTGTAACTATCTCGATTCCTCTGAACTGGATGTGAAAGTTCCAAGAAATGCTTGTTTCATTGTTATTCATACATGCCTATATAACTGATACGGTAAACTGGAATTTCGGCTTTGGCTTAGTCCAGTGTTTTGTTGTATACTGTATAACATGAATGCGAATGCGATACATGTTCATAATTCAAATGGCTTCATATTGCCCTTGAGACGCTGAAGAAAAAATTGCCACTTCATCTGAAATACTTGAAAACATATGCACATTTGACATTCATTGCTTTGTGAAGCGAGGTGTGCATTGCTAATATAATAACATTTGATACAATTAAGCTTATTCACTTTCAAAGGAATCCGAAGCAAAGTTCTCTGTATTTGGAGGTAACTAGCATTGGACATTGGACAAACTGACGCTTCTCAGTCTTGTTTACATCAACTTCCAAGAATAAGAGTATTATTCTAAATTAGATCAATTATTATTATTATCCTAGTATGGAATTTAAGTATGAAGATGATACAAATTATGCAAGTTCATTTGTGTTGATTACACTCTTGCAATGCAATAGCTTCTTTCTTCTCAAGGTCAAACAATTTTCTCGGTGAAAAATATAAATAGTTCAAAAGGTGTCATTGGGCAAAATGAAAAGTTGAGTGCTATTTCTTAAACATGGTGATTTATTACCAAACAAGTACATTTGTTGGAATAAGATGAAACTTTGCGATTTAAGTATATTGGTAATTTACTTTTTAATCTTTTACTGTTATTGAAACAAGTCTTGTAGTGTACCTTGTCTTGTAGTCTTCTATTTCATCTCGTGTGCATACATGAACACGTTTAGCAGTATATCTAATTTCGAACATGTGAAAAAAATCTGCTTGCTATACACGTGAGTTAGGAGGACTGGTGCCGCACGTGTAGGCGTAGGCATATATATATTGGTTTCAGCTCTTTCTTTGTGTCATAAAGTATACATAAAACCAATACATAATGTATGGTGGTTTATAATATTAAAACCCTGCTTTTCCAACGTTTGAGGTTTTTTGACATATCATGTTTCTATTACTGTCTTTTTAATGAATGTAAAGTTCTTGGGCAAAGAGAAAAATACAATAATATTTGCCTTTTACTAAAAATTTAATTCTTTTTTCCATAGACTCAATTTTGTTTCCATCGCTACGTTACAATGTGTGCACATAGATATGATATTTTGGGGATCTTAGTTATGAATACGAACGCTTAAAACAAAAAAGTTGGTTTATAGATATTTTTAACTACTTTGCCTATCTATTACAAGGATTCGATAGGACTCTTATATTCAACATGTGCGTGATGTTTGTGATCACGTTTAGTTGGAATTGTTGGATGATTGCTTGATTTCAAGCCAGACGAATACGGTGCCATTTGTACGTGTTCGTATGACAAGATATGCGACGTAAATTTTGAATACGATACGTAAATCAAGCCAAGATCTTCCTTTTCTTCTTGGTTATGGCTAAATGCGTTTGCAAAGATTCTTCGGTTAAAGCGTGATCGATCTGCTGACAGTTGTTTGAAATGCTGTAGATCCTATTAGTTATGGGCTCTGTTTACATTACATGCACATGTAATGGTATAAAGTCAAAAAAGAGCAACAGATTTTATGTTGCACGTTTCTTTGTCACCAAATATGAGAATTTGAAATATTTTTATATACTTTTCCATTTTATATACATTTTTGTACGTCATGGTGGCACACACACATGGTTATTAGGTATACATACAACTGTTATACGACAGCGTAGCACACGCTTTCATACTGTAATGTACTTTTTGCGTCGTGTAAAAGTACACATCATTAGTGACCTACTTTCGGGCTCGACAGGATTTGATTAGAGTTATGGGATGTGTCCATATGATTCTAATGCGAATTTCATCAGTGTGAAGGGCCAGCAGAATAGTAATATTACATGATTAAGGGACTTGCTGCTGTTAGGAAAACACATACATACAGTACTGCTTTGCTTAGTGACAGTGTAATAACATGCATGAGAAATCAGAATGTTTAATTCCTTGTTGATTTTGGAAACAAAAGGTTGGTAATGGTACTACCTTTAGTTTTAAATAAACGTTTCGTAGACAGAAATTTGCGATGACTAGACACTCGAAAAGTTGAAAAGAAATATTTAGAAGGAGGTTTAGAAGTAAAAGTACAAAAAACTAATTGTTGTTTAATCTATATTTATATAAATACATAAAATAATTAGAGTTCTTTGTTAAACGTTTTGAGAAATCTTGACATATTGCATTGCACTGACTTTAATGTACTATTACCCGTTTTTGTCGCTTCTTGAGTAGCTAACGTTGATTTAACTGTGCAAATTATTATTCACGCATATTTAAGAGGAAAACATTATGCACAGAAGAAATGCACGAAAGCAGTCATACACAGAAAAGGAAAATAGGAAGATCTTATTTCCTTCATTTCGATTTGTTGTACGCTCAGCATCTACTTAACTAGTAGCTAAATAACCGGTTTTAATGGAATTCTGCGACCCAGTTATTTAATTTATCCTGAACACAGTTATGCGTCATAAATCTGCAAAAGGTTTTGCTGAAGCAAACCATATATGCACGCTGTTTGCTTGAATGGTTTTCCTTGTAAAGTAATTCTCTCTTTAAAATAGAGTGTATTTTCCCCCAAGACCCAAAAAATATCCAGATAAATTAACATATGATACATTGTGTGTCATCATTTTGTGAGTAGTGGTTACTTAATTTTTGCGTGATGATAGATTAGAAAAATGCCGAAGAAACCAACCATGGCGGCGTAGAATTTATTTTTTCTGTGAACCTTATTACTTCTTGTGGAGCCTTGTGAATTTTGATATGGCTGAGGAAGCATTACGGCCAGGTGCTTAAATTAATATGATAATGAGTTTGTTAATGTGTTTAAAGTAAAGACAAGGAATCAAGGCAACTTTACTCATCTTATGTATGTATTTTTGATATGGTCAGTAAAAGAAATGTGCTAGGTATGATTCTTCCTTTGACCTAAATTTTCTAAGAGACTTAACTTAATTTTTACTTTAAAACCACTGTTGTCTTTGTTCTCTTTAACTGGATTTGCGTGCGTATAACAATTAAGCTTGTTAAAATAAAAAATATACAAGTTTGATTTGAGTCTACGTAAACTAAGAGTGAAGAAACAAGTTACTGACCGAAAAAAACACAAGAATATGTGATTATTTGATTATCATTACATATAGCTTGTCAGCTACCCGGAACAAGATATGATAAAAATGCTATGTTATTTAGGAAAAGTAATGAAGTTGTCAACCTTGCGTTGATGATTTGCGGTTAGTTACAAATGTACGTTTTTTCTATCGCTGGAACTCTGTACAAAGTACAGAGTGTGCACCGAATGTATTGAATTAACTAGTATTTTTCATTATATTATACTGTAGTGTGATTTCTACCATTGTCATTAGTCCTGATAGATCAAAGTAAATACTGAATACAATGCAATATGAATTGAGATTTTAGTTTAAGTGTATGATTGTAGGGGAATTATTTAACATTGACATATAAAGGATGGACTCAGTACAAAAAAGCACTTCAATGTAGCTAAATATAACGAAAAGCATAGGAAGTTACGACGGAAAAAATATTACCGAAAGGATCTTCACTACAACGTTCTGTTGTCGGAAACCTTGTGACCTGACATTGCATTACATGAAACTATCTATTAACTTGCCACCCCTATTAATTTTCTGACCATCGACCATACCGTCATAGATTGTATGACTTTGCTTTTAATGGAATGTTGATACGATAGAGTATCGTCTGCTCATTTGGTAGAATAACGTTTTTATGAGCAAATGTATACTTCAATATTCCTTGCACATGTTGAATAATAAAAGCACAATAACCAGAGGTATTTGTGTGAAAAAAAATATGAAAAGAGTTGCCTGTTAACTTTCACTTTATGTAATAATACAAAAAAAATACTAGATTTGTTGTTAGATAATTGCTAGTTTTTTGAATGGCCCATAAAACACATGTTTTGTGCATACAAAATTTACTTTTTAGTTGACATTTGTTGGTAGTGCGTAGTACGAACCATGTAATGCCATGAAACAAGCAATGCAACTGTTTTTACTACTTATAATGCAGTTGTGATTTTAGTATAGGTATATGTAGAAATTTTTTTATGCTAAGGCCTACAGCAATAGAAAAATAAATTCAATATTCCACTCGTGGCATCCTAAAGAATTGGGCACAACAGCGCTTGATATATCATACTATAAATGTTTTGCATATAGGTATCATCCATCTCTGCGTACGCAGATGGAATAGCAGGTGAATACGGATATTGCAACTAAGTCAATGCTGTATGTTAGACATTTTTTAAAACTGTCATTAGTCCAATGCAATGCGCACTTTTTTGTGCAACATTTCACAACAAAAACAACAGTCGATATATTTTGATATCCTAGTTTTTGTTTGTTTTTATTATTTTTATTTTGCTCTTTTGTTGTTTTCATGTATCAGCTATACTAGCTTGCTAGCAACACTGCATTCGGGCTGGGGTTGTTTATAACAACGTGTTCTTGTTTTTTACATGAATATATATAGGTATTCACTCTCGCGTGTACTTTTATGCGATCTACCGATTCACATTACATTCACATTAACGCACGGTCATTTGCATAATGGTCATTATCACCAACCAACCGACCAATGTGAAGTGAACGTGAATTATCTTCTCGTGCTATTATCAATGATGTTGCGGTGACCTAATGAACATCATCACATTGCTAGATGATCAGATGTATACTGAACTACTATAGTTAGCAAAGGTAGTGTGATGTGTGATGATAGGCGTGTGTTTCTGACTTATCGTCTAGCTAACTAATCGCGCATCATCATCCATGAAATTATTGAGCAGGCTTGTTATGTTTTTGTACTAGTAAAAGGCACAGGGACATGAAATTTAATTTAATTTTAAAGACAGAGAATTTAATCATGAAAGTAATTATTATGCAATACATCAGCTACTTTTTCAATAAATATATGTGTGCGCTATGATAGTGATATACACAATTGGATTTTTAGAGCAGTATTACAATAAAAATAGTCATTTGATGTGTGAAGCAATATTTGGTATTTAGTTACATACATATTTCAGTTGCAAATGTGAATGTTAGGAAGGCAAACTGGATTCGGTATAAGAGCATTAGAGCCGAGTCGTTTACAAAAACTTGTCAGAATCTCCAGAATAATATGCATAAATGCTCATACATGTATGACTTTTAACCTTTCTCGACCAAATCAGTTGTTTTTAATTTTAGAATGTTCATTTACTCAGGAAGGATGGGTTTTAAAATTGTTAAAAACATTTTGCCCAAAGCATGTCAATATTTTCACAAAATTCTGTGAACGCATTTGAGCGGTTCTTTAATAGAAAGTTGAAAATTTATGCGAATCGAGAATGATAATATATTGACTTATCACACCGTTGTTTCGCAAGAATTGTACCTGTTCATAGTGTATGTACCTGACATGACAGTAAGAAGTATTTTCTTTGAAAGTTTTGCATGCACCCAAAAGTTGACTCCCTGTTGTAGTTGGAATAAGAGTTATTTTTATTTCACTGACTTGGCGTGCGAATCATCGAAAAAGATTTTTTGACAGGAGGGGATTGCTGTGTACAATATACAAAATTATTATCACACGAAAAAAACTCTTTGATAAATTTAAGGAGTGTGAGTAAATGTGAAGTTTTTGCGTGTCGATGATACATTTTTGGTTTAAATAGGAGGTCTATAGTATGGTATAAAATGTGTGTCCACATACAAAGTTCGAAATAAATATATTTTAAAGGCTTACCGCACTCATTGTCATAAAAGCGTAAGCAATCTTTGCCTTTTCACTAATACAATCTAACATTTTTTGTAAAATATATCTGTATACAGCAATGGCAGTGGTTACAATCTATTATAATCACGCTTTTTGTCTGTACAAGTGATGTGTGTGTAATGACAGCTAGGGTATGGTGCAAGCATTGAATACAAATATTTATGGCAAAAAGAAAATTTGTTGATGATGATTGCTACATGAGTCTGCATGTGAAAGTTGTAAATGATCACACACAGGAGAGTCAAGTCAGAAGTGCAACTGCATGGCCTACTTTTACGCTTGAGCGTGTACAATAAAATCTAACCACGCTAAAAGGGTTTATTTGTAGCAAAAGTAGTCGTACTACACAACGTATTACAAGTTGCCTCTTTCATTGCTCTCTGCATTAACGTTTCTCACTAAAAAAGTTTGTAAGAGGTAATGTCAGTTAACGTTGCAATGGATGAATGATACATTCTTTTCAAAAAATTACTGAAGTTTCTTAACTGGTAGCAGTATTCGTGCGTTTGCTTACGACTGTCTGTATTGCTGATTATTGTGAGGCTGCTGCTGCATCTTTTAAAGATATTTTGGCACTTGCTGTGATTTTGTACATCAACATTATGTTTGGTTTTGGTTTGCGTGTGAGTGAAAATGAAAAACCAGCTAATATATTATGATGTTTTTTATATCTTTCATTATTCGCTACTTTACTTCGTTTGTAGATGTTCAAACAAATATGGTTGTAATATTGAGAACATTAGCCAAACACAATATCGCTTTTATGTATTAGGCCTTTGCCTTTCTATCTGTCCCTTTATTTGGCTTGCTAGGTTTCCTTTACTTCCGTCACAACTATAATTCTTCAATAATTTGCTTAAACAAAAATATTCAGTAGTGCTCATTCTATTCTGACCATTTTTTACAAGATGTATACATTATGGTAGTAGGTTATGAAGTAAGACGATCAAGATTTTTAATATGTTTGGTAATCTATAGCGTGTAGCAATTAACATTAAGCAATGACAATTTTGCTATTTTTGTAAGCTATGCGATGTAGTTATGCCTCCATTTGCAAAGTATGTGCCTCTTCCAAGGATAACTTACCTAAATATAATTGGAGTAAAAAATCGCTGTATCGCTCGTCTAATTTTATCGATTGATTCTTGTATCAAATTTCGTAATAAATGTGGTCTGTTGGTCTGCCAGATAAAAAATCAACATTCTAAGAATATTTGTCCGTTTTTTGTTTGACAGTGACATCTTTTATATACATGTGTTAAACTAACTCAGTCTGGTAAAGGTGGCCAATTGCTAAATAAAAACATAAATTTTCGAATAATCTGCGTTGAACGCCTCCTTTTTCCTTTCCCATTGGCTAACTTATAATTTTGTAATGGTTAGATTAATGCTTTTTGGGTCTTCACTTCTCAATAAAACGCATTTCTCTTCCGGTATTTTCAAAGCAAAGCTTATTAATAGATGGTTGATGATGCATTGTGCCAGAAAACGATATGTCTTATGTCAGTTACTGTATAAAGATAATGATTAGCTGTTGCTTCATGATGATCATAACTAGTTGTGTAATTGCGTTTTTTTCCTTTGTCGGAATGACGTACGTAGAAAGGAACAATCTACGCACGAAATCTCATGGATTCTTAAATCGATTGGATACAATAAAAAAATGATGAAAACACCCAACAGAAATTATAAATAGCACGTCACATTCTTTTGTTTACATCAAGTTCCAATATCAAGCATTTACTTTACTAAAATTATAAAACTCCAGTGATTCGGAGAAAGAAATTAATATTTTTTTCCTTTGTTTTTTTTCTATTTAAGATAGTACACAACACTTTGTTCGTAATGTTGTATTGTCTTACAAACCTAAAGTGTAATGAATTTCTTTTGGAGAAATAGGATTACCATGTGTTCATGTTTCTTTCCCAGCTTTCTCCAGCTGGACAATGATTATGATCGTCGTGAGAGATACTAAAAATAGACCTAAGTTATATACGTATGAATTCAGTACAACCTAAATTCTATTTACGTCCGTCCTATCTTTATGTATTTTATAACACACCCTATAGACTACAGTGTTTACAAAAATGTATGCATATGTACAAATGTGGTTGTGCTGAGGATGGTTTTTCTATTTACTTATTGTACTTTTCGTACTAAAACACTGTAGGTGGTTTGGGTTATGTGGTCAAAGTCACAACGTGTAGTATAGTCCAAATACTCAAATTCTCTTTTTTGAGTTGCAGATTTCTCACAGTATAACTTGTACACAACAAGCAAGATTTTATGAAGGTGCTAAAAGTCCCTTAAAATGCCAGTTCATATGCATATAACTATCCGGTGGTAGCTTGAAGTGAGAAAATACATAAATTTTAAGTGACAAATTTCACTTGCGTAAATTAAATTAGGATTTTCTTTTGCTTTGTTTCACGTGTATAATATACATTATTTCCTCAATTTGTTCTGGCTTTAAGTCATAAAGTTACCTTTAGTTTTACAACTATTATCAAGATAAAATCGCGTGCAAGTTATGTTTCTACAAAAAAAAAAAAAACGGCCAAAAGCCATTGTGTGACGTGCCTTTACTCCGCAACCAATTGCTTACATTTAACTGATTACGAAGATGCAAGAGAGAAATAAAATAATTTTAAGTTTCTGTGTCATCACCAAGACTTGACCCAATTGTCTTTTGTGTACACATAAAATGTTCCTGTTGCAGCAGCAAGGCAACACAACTTATGGTAAACCCACGAGTCAAGTGCGTGGTGTGACAGAAATAGATAAACTAGTTTTCCGTTTGGGACAATGGGCAATAAGTAGCGATCATACGGACGCGGGAGGAGGCTATGAAAGTAAAGACGATGTGCATGTATAATGTGACGCGAATGATAATTCAATTCTTCCAGCTAATGATCTTGCCAGGAGGCTTAGTATTGGTTTTCACCACCATAGCTATACAAACATGACAATGGTGATACAATGATTTCTCTTTGAAGCGATTTTCATTTAATAAGGCATTGTCTCCTGAAGACAACCGAAGAAAATGAAAAAAAAATCCTTGTCAAATTCATCGTGTTTCATTTGACAGAAAATGTTGGATAATATTAGTTTTATGTTAACCAATTTCAAGGGTAATTACCCAAAACTATAGCTATAAAATTTGAATTTCGATGGGAGTAAATGTTGAAATGGTTTTCTGGAAAGCTGTCTTCCACGAAACGCATGCCTTTTGACCCTGCGTAACAATGTGTAACAGGGCTTGAAAAGGAAAAACTCATAAAATACTGAACAGTATAGCTTCTTCATGAGAAAGTAACTGATATATCTATCCCATTCCAACTTCCAAGCAGTCAAGCCCCTATCACCTATTCACTATATTTCAACTCCCACACCGTTCTTCGTTCGTTTTCCCTTCCTGGCTGGCATGTTTCACCAAGGTCAGTGGACAGGGCCAAGTTATACCATATAGCAGAATATAGTTAAGTTTGTTCGGAGTAAATTTTCCGAAAAGCTACGAGGCATATAACAACATGGTTTAGAAGACACGCTAGTTCGGATAAACCTGATGGAAAAACACAAAAGCTATTACCATTAACTCAGTTGATTAAGAATTGTAGGATAGTATTTCATATTTATTCTTTTCCTAGGCATAGGAAATAAAATTTAATACTATTTAATACTCTGCCAAAATATCTGGTTCTTGATTTAGCAAAACTTCAATTTCGACCTACCTTCCTTTCTACCTGAGTCAAAATCCTAATCATATATTAATTTGATACTTTGTAACTTTTTTCTGGGATTTTTCTCTAATTCTAACTTCACAACACATCATTGATAGTTTTTAAAGGTTGCACTAAAAATCTCATTTATTGTCTGGTAATCTTATTACAAAATTATTTAACAATGATAATTATGCGAGCATTCTCCCTACTGAATAGTTTTCTTAGTCTTATGACTTCCTTTCATTCAGCATTTATGTCGGGATTAATTTTTTTAAACATGAAAATCTAAATGTCGTCAATTAACATCGTTAGTTTTGGGGTACCTTGGAGCATTTGCAAGGTAAAAATCAATCTGACTAAATTTCCCAGGTTACGATTCATTTAGATACATTGGTAAAAATCATGATCCAACGGACTCTTGTTCACGTTACTGCTTAGTAGAAAAATCAATGTCTGTGCATGACAATAGGAACGGGATGACCTTCCAAATTACCAAAAATAATTGAAAGAAACAGTTATCAAACTGTGGTGTCAGTTTCTCTATTATTCATAGTACATAATGAAATATGTTGTACGTACGTATGTTTCAAAGTTTGACTTTCATCCTCTTGGTGGCTTTACTAAATTAGAACGAAGTGTCAAATCAGAGTTAATGACGGTATTTTGATATTGTAAGATCAACTTATACCATTACGTGACTACATAAAAGGCAAAAGGGCGAATGTTGCGATTGTATTATTAATTCGTGAAAGTATACATACATAATATGTCAATGTGTACCCGTTAGGATTTTGGATAGCCTTCGATGATGAACATGTCGATATAATAATATAAATGGTACACATGATTACAACTAGAAAAATAAATTTTTGCTTTGTTTAAAGATAAAACTGCTCGGCTAACACCTAACAGCAATATATTGTTTCCAAAAAATAATTCACATAAAATTTCAAGACAAACATTGCAAGACAATTCAACTTGTACCTATATTTTTGTGATGACAATTTCTTTGCTAAGACATGCGAAAATTTAATCCGAAGCCAAATTAATTCATTCATCAATAGTATTAATATCGTCTGAAATGGATCAAATAGTTTACGTGCATTTTTAATGGTTCTTACCATTAAAAATCACCCTTTGAATGTAATTTAATATTGAAGTACTACATAAATATAATAACTCTGAGTACTTCTTTCATGTTTATTTTACTTAAGTAATGATTTTCTTTATAAAACAGCTTCTCAGTGCAGTGCTTGCTTATGTATATAGCTTTGCTAAGAATTTGCTAAAAAGTTTTGTGAATTGTGAAAGCTGCTCTACAGCTTAATTATTGTATGCATAAAAAATTAACTGTGCTGTATGCGTATCTGTTCTACAGAATGTATTAGCATCACGGTAAGATTATGTGCTTAAAGCTATTTACCTTTTTAGATTCAGATACAATATTATGCTGTTTTGAAGTACACTGACAATAATCTGACTGGGCTACGCTGATGGCACGGGGTTTCCCAAGATAAAAGATTTTTTAAAGTTACCATAATGTACCTCATATTTTTAACATTACCGCATACATTGCTAGCTAGCGTAATTCTAACCCAAATAGTTTTTTTCGCTTCTCCTTGCTGTAGTAATAGTTGATGTAGTAAAATTTCTATATATGAAAAAAACTTCACTGTTTTTCCCATTATACATAAATACAGAGTACAACATCTCTATTTCTTTTTCCATTTTTAAAAAATTGCTTTAATATACTAAATGCATATGTACCACAATATTATGAGAATAAATAGAAAATACGTGCAGAGTATGTGATTATATGAATTGTTTTTTTCTTTACAGACTATGTCAGCGGGGGTGAGCTGTTTACACACCTGTACCAAAGAGAACGATTCACAGAAGAACAAGTGAGAATATACATAGGTGAAATCGTCCTTGCTCTCGAACATTTGCATAAGGTGAGTTACGCAATTTGATGTTTTGTCGTTATGTGGTTTGGGCATACATATTTACAACGGTATCATTAATGTTACCTCATTGTTTAAAAAATTTAGTGTACAGCTATAGTAGGATTATATAAATCAGGCTTTCAAAGAAAAGTAATATTGAAAGTGTCAGGAGGAATAAGTATCATTCATCAATTTCATCATTCAAAAAATTAAAAAGGAAGTGACCATATGTGTGATTATACTTTCTTAATATTTTACTGTGTGCATCCTAATCATGATAAACTGAAATGGAATTTTCCAAGGTAGATACATGGAATGGAAAATATACGCGTTCACAATGTAATAGTTTAGTTTACCAAAAATATTGAAGATGGCAATAACAAAGCAATAGTACACCTGTATGATTGGCAATTTGTGAAAGGAACAATGACGAACTAAATTAGATTTCTCGTATATGAAAGCAGTATCATGGATTCATCCATTCCATAAGCAAAGAAAGAACATGCTTGCAGGATCTTGGATATTGGATTCATGCTTTAACAGAGTAGAGTTTTGTACTGTTTGTGTGTGGTGCTGTGTTGTTGTTACTTCTTATTCACCGCACTCAAGCAACAACAGACAGCTTGGCGCAGTGGTTAAGCTCTCGGCTGATGATGACAATGTCTGTCCTTCACCTTACGTTACTCTACTCTACTCGAATTACAAAAGACTATTCTTTATTTGGTTGGAAAGACGTCTGAGGTCACGGCTTCAAATTCGCCTGCAAAATTATTTTTTGCACATCAGTGAGGAATTAAAAGTGAATATATTTTTTTATTGATGCTTCTTATTGATTGCGAATAAGGAATATTTTTAAACGTGTATTTGAAAATAATACTTTTATTTACGACCAAATAAAGAGTAGGCTTTTGTAAAATATTACAATAGCCCACTCATTATTATGCATTTTGATTTGATGCCTTTATGATGAATCTTCCGCACTAAACTCATGTAAAAAATGTAACTGCGCGTTAGAGAAAGTTTGATTTTTTATTACATTTTTTATTACAAAATCAGCCTGAGCACATTAACATCTAACAACGCTTCATTAAATATACCATCATGTTAATTATAAATTTCCACATGATAATATCCTTACAATGCAATTCATAGACGAAAACTTTTACAGATTACATAATAAAAAGTTAAGCATATAGTGTAAATCCAGTTAAATTAATTACACAGTGTTTAGTGAGTGATACATGCTTTGATGATTGATTGATGATGATAAATTGCGATATGAGTAAATTTCGATTGAAAATCAATTTCTAAGCTTGGCTGTTATTGCTGCCTAAATCATCTCACTGTTCATTGTTAAAAATTTAACTTCACAATTAACAAAAACTATAGCATCTTTATCATCTTTTTCTAATATTGAAATACCATCTTGCGTGCTGACTTAAAATTATGTGCTGGAAAACTTGAGTTTACAATGAAGTAATGAAAAGCTCCACGTAAGTATTTACAAAAGTCTATTCTTCATTTGGTTATCTTGATCATTACCATTTTGAAGATTTAAAATTACACTTGCTAGAAAATTAGCATTGTCAACTAAAGAAAGAATAGTCTTTAATTAGAAATGGTTATTAGTAATTTCATTAACTTTATCATTTTCATTTAAAAAAATTTACATTAGATCATTACTTAGAAGAAAACTTAGCACTTAGAACCAAATAAGGAATAGGCTTTTGTAATCAATTACAAAAGACTATAATTTATTCAGTTAACTCAATCCTCTTCGTTGTCGAGGTTGACCCCTTCCATTTGCTGAACAAAGATCTCATTATTTTGCTGTTGAAGATCTGCTGCTTCCCGTTCGTCAATCTGCTGTTGTAGCATCATATTACTGCGAGTAGCTTCACCCAGCATCCTCCGTAACTCCGCAGTCTCATGCTCCTTCCGGAACACTTCCTGCTGCCGGGCAGCCTCCAGTTGTTTCTTCTTTCTTTCTATAGCTTCCACATTGGCAAACCCGCATTGGCAGTAACAGTGACTGTCTGAAAATAATCAAATAAAGAACAGTCTTTTGTAAATAACTGCAATTTTTTTCAGTTTATAAATTAACCTACACAAATATCATGCACTCAAAATCAAATCTAAAAATATGCTTACTATTCATCCAAGAATCACAGTCCACACACCTGCCCCATCCTTCAGCATTCCAACCTTGCCGTCCAGTCTGCGGCGCCCGGCATTTGAAACATGCCACTGCAAAGAAACAATAATTCACTAATTCTTAAAATTTAAATACAAAATTAATCAACAATCAAATATAGAATGGTCTTTTGTAAATACTTACAAAAGAATATTCTTTAATTGGTTTTACTTACTCGGTTTTTGATGCGCGGCACCTTTGATCAATATTCCGCATTCTTGGCAGTGCCGATCGTAATTAACTGCCCGCTTACTGTCACGGGGATTGGCGTATGGTTTGAAACGGTTCATTTTCAGTGAGCTTTGAATTCTTAATTAGTTGCTAATTATAACTTTACACAAAAAGACAATGAATATATTTTAATTCAAATGTAAACGGCAAAAGCAGCCAAATAAAGGATGGTCTTTTGTAAAAAAAAGCAGCACAGGTCGGTGGCTTTTTGGTGGTAGCGAAAAACCTTTCTTTCTCTTTTTCAACGAAGCAACGCAACGCACTTATTCATAAGCGCCTATTTTTCATGCGTGAATGCTTTCATTTCATAACCCTTTCTTAAAAGCGGGGAGTAAGGTAATAAAAGCAAGCATAGCAATACTGTGTGTGTTAAGTTGATGCTTACGATTTGCTTTTGCTGTGAGATGTTGGGAAATCTTGCATTTTGTTTGCTATATAAATGCATGCTATAGAGAGGTGGAACATGGTGCGAATTTTGAATGTGTGCTTTTCTGCGTTACGCTACAATAATTATAGAAAATTATCGTTTAATGATGCCTTCACATATAATTGTTGCATTTTTAATGCACAATTTTCAAAAGGATAATCATTTACATAATTTAAAAATATTTACAAACCATTTTGAAAAACCAATTGCTTATTTTTAACATGCAATTTTCGTAGCCGTCTGTCGATATGCGTATTAAAACGTCTACCTCTGCCAACGTGTGTATGACGCGATATCCTTGGAATAGCCATCCACCTTTGTGTTTACCGTGCAACGAGTGTACTATAGACAACAAAACCTTACACACCTACTTTCCCAATACCTTATACCTTTTCACTCTTTCTCCTACTCTCAATATTTTCTTTCTCTTCTCTATAGTGGTGTCTATGAACAACACTTTAAACTCTTATTACGCCTATGTGCATTATCAAGCCTATGTGCTTTTTTACGCCTATGTGCATTATTACGCCTATGTGCATTATTACGCCTATGTGCATTATTTAGCTTATAAGCTCTAAAACATAAAATTTAACAATCCATACGAGATTGCAGTTTGAAACATGCATAAGCACGAAACGCCTGAAGAACGTCGAGCACGTTTGGACAGGAAAAATGAAGCTTCCGCTGCTAAACGAGCCGCAGAAACGGACGAAGAGCGTAAAGAAAGACAAAAAAAAGACAGAGAGTCGAAACGCTCACGTATAGCCAATATGTCACATGCAGAAGCATGTGAGAGATCATCTCTCCGTTTAATTCAAGAACGTCATCGAGTTGCAAATCTGTCTGACGCAGAAACAAGAGAGATAAGAACTATTCGTGCGACCCAAGAACGCAATAGGGTAGCAAATATGTCTGACGCAGAAGCAAGTGAGAGAAGAACTCTTCGTGTAAGCCAAAACCGCAATCGAGTTGAAAACATGTCAGCTGAACGAAGACAAACACGAGCTTTACAAATTCGTCAAAGTAATATCTTACGAATAAATCGCCAACGGTCTGCTTTTTCAGATCAAATTGTTTCATACATTGGAAATGAAAACAATGTAGTACAACATAAATGTGGAGACATGACATATATTTGCCAGTCATGCAAATCTCTTAATTTTAAAGATGAATTAGCATGCAATATCGGTAGTCGATGTTGTGCAAAAGGGAAAATTAATCCTCCACCTTTACCTGCATACCCAAGTGGTTTACACAGTCTTTTGACAATGCAAGACCCATTGTCCAAAAACTTTAGAACTAACATTCGTTCTATAAATAGCTCTTTCGCATTTGCATCGATGGGGGCTAACTTTGCCAAGCTACCTCCCGGGGGACCATTTACCTTTCGAATTCAAGGGCAGATCTATCATAGAACTGGAACTCTTCATCCAAATGAGGGAGATGATAGACAATACGCTCAGTTATATGTGCTGGATCCGGCAGAAGCAACTGAGCAAAGGATGAAACATCCATCGAATGCAGAATGCAATCCTGATTTAATGCATCAGATAGCTTTGATCATGCAAGATGTAAGTGAGTTTGCTAAATCCTACAGAATGTTACATGAAGTTGTAAAAGAAGCAGCAGAAAGCGGCTTTGATGATACCATTACAATGGCTATAAAAAATGACCGACAGGCTGACCCACGAAGATACAATGAGCCAACTGTATCAGAAGTTGCAATTGTATTTGATAACTTCGATGGAGAACCTCCATTTCATAGGGATATTTTAATCCATCCCAGGCAAGATGTTCATCATCCTAATGCTAACAAAATGAAACGGATTAGCATATTAGATCCCAATTTGGATGCAATGACCTATCCTATATTGTTTCCATCAGGTGAACAAGGATGGGGAACAGATCTACCAAGACAAGGTGGAGGTCAACGAACTCGAATGTCCCAAATGGAATATTATGGGCATAGATTATCTGTTCGTGAAGAATTCAGTCCTATTCTTCATGCCGGAAGGCTTACTCAGCAATACATTGTTGATTCTTACGTTAAAATGGAAGCAAATAGACTAAACTATTTGCGACAGAATCAACCTAAACTTAGAGTTGACAAGTACAGTGGATTCGTCGACCATATTCATGGTGACGACAATGCACAACCTGGAAGGGCTATTATACTTCCATCTACATTTGAAGGAAGTCCTAGAAATTACCAACAACGGTACCAAGATGCCATGGCTATGGTAACAAAATTCGGAAAACCGGATTTTTTTATAACAATGACCTGCAATCCAAAGTGGCCAGAAATTGTAAACAATATTGAGTCTTGGGAAAGACCCGAAGATAGACCAGATATTGTCTCACGAGTTTTCAACTTGAAAAAGAATGCTCTATTGAAAGATCTTGAAACAGGTCTATTTGGAAAATTGCAGTCTCTAATTCATGTCATTGAATTTCAAAAAAGAGGCCTTCCACATGCACACATACTGCTTACAGTAGCGCCGGAGTCTAAATTAAAAGGCGATTCTGAAATCGACAAATTTGTCAATGCAGAAATTCCCTCTGAAGAATATCCAATTCTTCGCGAGAGAGTGCTCAAGCACATGGTCCACGGACCATGTGGTGGTGCTAATAAAAAGAGCCCATGTATGCAAAAGGATAAATGTACAAAAGACTTTCCAAAGAAGTTTCAAACTGCCACCATTGGAAACGTAAATGGTTATCCACTTTATCGCCGTGTTGAAGCGCCAAGTGTTGAAGTTAATGCGAAACATGTTAACAATCAATGGATAGTTCCCTATAATCCATATCTGTTGCTCAAATACAACTGTCACATAAATGTTGAAGTATGTGCCTCAATTAAAAGTGTGAAATATCTTTTCAAATATGTCTATAAAGGTCATGATGCGGCTCAAGTAAATGTCAGCAAACGAGACGAACTTTTAGACTTTGTTGATGGACGATATGTCAGTGCCCCCGAAGCGGTGTGGCGTATCTTTGGATTTCCAATGCA
>JAQFXM010003698.1:0-19307 GCA_034693345.1 Entomobrya multifasciata
GTTTTCTAAGAATATCTTCAAGTTCACTGGGTGCCACTTGGAGACCCTTCACTTTGATCAATTCTTTCATTCTGAAAGTTTGTGAAAATAATATCTATCAGCATGAAAGCTTTGGTTCAACTTACAAATGACGCGACGTACCGATCTACTATGTAGAAGCACATGTCTTCATCATACACAGCTATGTCACCGGTATGCAGCCATCCATCTTTGTCTATTGTTTCAGCTGTGGCTTTCTCATTTCCTAAATAGCCCTTCATGACTTGTGGTCCCTAATTTGTCAACAAATTTAGATTTACTATTAGATCAATACATCGGTATGCCGCTTAACAATCAATCAAAGCATACCCTGATCCATAGTTCGCCACGTTGATGCATTCCTACGGAATTCCCCGTTGATGGATCTACGAGTTTGCACTCTGTACTAGGCAGCATAACTCCCGTTGAACCTGATATACAAATGAATGTTCTCAAATGTATATTTAATTTAGGGTTCTGCGATCATTAAAAAATTCCTACCAATCTTTTTGTTTTTGGTTTTTTCTGGAAGAATATGGCTCACTGGACTCAGTTCTGTCATTCCATAGCTTTCTTGAAAAAATAAATATTTTCCAGCTTTGGCCAGTAGTCTAGTAATAAGGGCTTCTCCGATCGGGGCAGCACCTCCCATTATTGCTCTTATTGATTCAAAATCCTCTTTTCCTATTTCTGGAGAATTTGCCATGAATGCAATCAATGGTGGCACCAGGTGAAGAAAGGTCGGCTGCGATCGAATTGAATGAATGTTTGTTTCAAAGTGGTTCAATGACATTTCAAAACTAGATGTAGTGAAGATGAATGATAAGGACCTTGTGTTCCCTGACAGCTTTAATATATGTAGATTTCTCAAATTTTGGCAATGTTCTTGTAAATGCTCCTTGGTAAAGGGTTTTGGCCATGATCGCAGTGAAACCATAACTGTGAAAAAACGGTAAAACCCCTAGAAAATGCTCTTGTGGTGCTCCATTTTCGAAAAAGTTGGTTGCAATATAGCCTGGGTGCGTCAATTGTACCAAATTACTACATAGACTGCTATGAGTTAGCATGACTCCTTTTGGAGGTCCTTATCCAAAAAAACCAAAAATGTACAATATAGTGTAGTACCGAACCAAAGTGTATATATACAACCCTTACAGTATACCAATGTGGTAAATTACCTGTGGTACCAGACGAATATGGTAAAAATGCTATTTCATTAGTCGTGTCTAATGTAGAACCCTTTGAAAATTCAGTTCCGGCTGAATTCACCTTAATCATTTCAGAAAATGAGTGGCACCCATCAACAGGCTCTCCAACTACAATTATTGATTTGACTGTTGGGCTCAATTTCTGCACTTCTCGAGCAATCGGTGCAAACTGAGATGTGGTAATGATCACTTTTGCTTGACAGTCTTTGATTTGCTTGGCAATTTCCTCTGTGAAATTAGATGTGCAATTAAAATACCTTTTATATAACCTTTTTTAAGGACACGGTGTATTTTTTGTTGATGTATAGCGTACCCGGTCTATAAGCAGGATTAAAAGTTGTCGCTATCAAGTTGGCTTCCCAAACTCCAAGGGTTGCAACCGGATAATCCGGGGTATTTGGCATCAAAATGCCAACAACATCAGGCCGCTTCAAGCCATGTTGCATAAGTGCTTTCGCAAAGTTTCTACTCAGCTTATAAACTTCCTCATGAGTGTATTTCTTCCCGGAAACGCCGCATTCCTTTGAAACAATTTGAACTATTCACATAGATATACTATGCACATATTATGATCGATGTTCCGTCACAAAATACATTGTTACCGTGATTGAATTGGTTTTAATATTTCATGTATAGTCATTGTGAAGGATGTATATTTTATTTTGGACTTACAAATGCTGGTGCATCAGACCACTTCTGTAAGTTACTCCAAAGAAATTCGGGTAGTGTGACGCCTGTAACAACCTCAACGTGATCTGGAGACCTAACAATGTTTTCATTACTTGACTTGACTGTGTCACCAATGTGAATCCATTGCTTCTTTGACCCTAACAGACTCCAAGATTTGGAAAAAGCCAGGAGAGAGCGTATTGATTTGCGGAGAGCCATGATTACAGGCTATATATTTTTTAAATTGTAATAGGACTCAGTAATAGAATTCAATCAACTGAGAAGGTGTGAAGTCATTAGGTTGTCTTGTCGTACTACAGGATGTCACCTGAAAGTTATCGTTAACACAGGCAATCATGCAGCCTATAATCTATAACAAGGTATTTCATGTGTTACAAGTAAAAACCAACTTTCGTTTATGTTAATTTTCCATGTGGGATTAAATATTGATTACATAAACTTATTCATGCTGAAACATTACAACCTACATGATGTGAGACGAGACTCATAAAACACATGCATGTATGCCTAGTTTGTTTTCGAATAAAGACTTCTGTTGCACATGTGTACATCGTATGCAATTAAGTTTCGCAGTTCAAATGACAATCATAAATGAAAGCAAGTGGCAGTGCTACATAAACACATGTATTTTGTTTTTAATTATTGCATGCTATCTCCCATTTAAACTCATCTTGTCAATCTCAAGGTTATTTTTGTTTTCACTTTCATGTTATACACGCACCATCATCGCTACTTTTCCAAATACCTGGTTCATGCCGATACGCGTGATTTCGTTTGTTTAATATTCAAACATGTAAAAACAGAATATTTTACAACCATCATTAAAAACGGTGTGATCTCGTATCAAATAAAATTTCGTTGAGAACTTTCAATAAATTCCTTACTCTTTTATTCCTGAAAATAAAATCAGATAAAATTATAAAATGACAAAGGAACACAAGAACATAAAATAATCTCTCTCTTACTTGATGTTATAACATGTTACATGAGTGGTAAATATTTTACTATCAATATAACACAAAACACAAATAAAAACTATAAACAACAATCGTAAAAACATCAAACGAAAAAATCCTCTTGTCAAGATTAGGTAAATAAGATATATGTATGTAGAGATTGCACAGCAAACATATTAGAAGAATAGATAAAAAATGAATAAAATATTAGAATATATGGCAGAAAACAAGAGTAACAATTATAAAAAATCTTAAGTTAATGTCTTAAAACTAGTTTAATAAGATTAACAAAAAATATCTGACTAGCCACACAGGCAGGGAAACATTCATTCATCCGTTACAAAACTTGAATAAGTAAGCATAACTTTGCCATTAGCAAACTTCAAAAACATATACGCTAAGCTAAATTAACAAGTGTACAAATAACAAGTGCATTGACTATACTATAATAATTCCTTCAGTTTAGACTCTGAAAAATAAACTCATGATTGAATTTAATATCTTAAATTTGCATTAGAATTCAAGCTTTTCAACAATAAAATGTTGACTTTTTTCAAAGCTCGTCAATTAAAATTCACTACTCACAATCTTTACAATTAATCCATAATCACTTATGTCAGGACTAAACGTGTAGAGCGTGATCTAATCGATTTTAATGATTCTGCTTCAAATGTTCTTAAAATAAACTTAAATTCTTCATTTTTGAAAAGTCCTGAGGGAATTCTTATTTGAACATAACTAAATTGGCTTCATACTTGTTTATGTGGCACTTTGCTTGGTTTTTAGTTTTTATCAATATGATGATAAGATTGCGGTAAAACAATAAAATATAAAATAATGATAAGTTAATAATAAACCAAATAGTTTTACCGTAATAAAAAGGAGCGTTAACTTGTACTGTTTCGCAACGAGGTAAAAACTTTCGACAAAAAACGTTCCTCTGATTTCAGTAAGAATATCAGTTTTTATAATCGCGATGATGGTCATTAAAATCGTTGGTGTGCAATATAAAAATCATTACTTATTTAACGATCACGGTAGGCAGCCAAGTTGATTTAATTAAATCAGCGCAACGTTCACCGATCATTATGGTGGGTGCGTTAAGATTTGCACTGAAAAGTTAAATTATGCAATAGTTAAATTTGTGATTGAAATATGATTCAAACAGATAAACAGTTAAACAATTTGTTTGTTTTGCTTACTTTGGTATAATCGGCATTACACTGGCGTCTGCTATACGAAGTCCTTTGACTCCAATCACTCGTAATTCCGAGTCCACAACTGCTCTGGGATCTCCCACTTTGCCCATTGGACAAGTACAGGAAGGATGATAAATAGTTTGGGGATGCGTTCTTATGATGCACTCAAAGTAACGCCGACTTTTGAATATATAATGTTCACATCCAGGCATCGGCACTGGGTTAAGTTGGGCACCTGCCAAGTTAAAGGCTTTTGTATGCTCATACATTTTCACCAAAAACTCCACACCGTCAATTAAAGTATCAATGTCTTCATCCTTTGGATCACTGAAATATCTTGGCTGAATTAAAGGTTTTGACATTGGATTTGCATCAATTAACTTAATGTAACCGGTGCTTTTTGGTCTTCCCAAAAGAACGTAAACTATGTGTGCATCCCTTCCTTCCGTAGGTTGCCACCATCTCTCCCAAAAATTTCCTTGGGGGTAGGTGCCTGGATACAATAAATCCTGAATTTTGCCACAATCTCGACAGTTTCCGGTGGGCGTCAAAATGTAAAATATGTTGGGCCAATCTAATGGAGCAGTTTTGGTACTTATGAAACCGTAGCCTCCAAGAGCACTCTCCCCACGAACGATTCCCGTTCCTTGAGTTAACCATTCAAAAATTGAAGCAAGTGAGACGTCACGATCTATAAGTGTAGAAATTGGGGCTTCCATTATAAACGAGCCAATCGCAGACACATGGTCTTGTAGGTTACGCCCAACTGGCAGGTTCACTAATGGTTTAATCTACAAAATTGTCCAGAAAAACATTCAAATATTTAAGGGAATTGGTAAAAATGTAAAAAAGGGAATTTAAGATAGCATTGTCTCATGTTACCCCAACTTCCAGTAAATGGTCTTGTGGACCTATTCCAGACAACATGAGTATTTGTGGTGTGTTGACAGCTCCAGCACTGACTATAATCTCTTTAGTAGCAATAGCATACTTTGGTATTCCGTGGTGTAAATAAGTGACACCGGTGGCTGTCAAAGTGCCATCCAAATGAATCTTAGAAATCAACATGTTAGACGTTACATATGAGTACAGTTTAACATTTAACATGAATTTCATAGTCCAAGTGTAATTTTAAAATATATCTTATTGTTCATTAATCTGTTTACTTTTGTCACATAAGCATATCTGCGGATTTGTAAATTTTTATTCAACAAATTAGGAATAATGTATCCTCTATAAGTACTAAACCGAACTCCACGTTTTTGCGTAACATCAAATGGTCCAAATCCTTTCAACGATTTAAATTTAAAACGTGTAAGCAAATTAATAATGCGGTGCATTTAATTGTAGACAATTTGAACCATTTTTTACCCTGCATCTGAATAGCGTTTGGATCTGCTGACGTCTGAAAACCCAACTCTTCAGCCGCAGCAAGCCAATACTTTAACGAAGGTTTATGGATCATTGCCTCTACCTGCATTGGCCCACCACTCCCATGAAATTGCTCAGGTTTTATAGGTAGGGCCTGGCCAACTACTCATCCCAATTATCATAAACCAAAGAGATTAATGATAAATTAATTTAAAATGAATGGAAGGGAGTTCATGTATTCTTTTTTTACCGTCATCCCGCCAATGCCCATGATAATCTTCCAATCTTTTAAAGTACTTCAGAACACTATGATAATTCCATCTTGGATCACCTTGAAACAAAGTTTAGTGTTTTATTTTAATTATAACACTTTATATTGCGTCACGCATATAAAAAAAATCAAACATTTTCCAACCTGTAAGATTTGCCCATAAATCGAAGTCATGTGGGTTTCCCCGATTGTATTGCATCCAATTGTTATTTGAACAACCTCCCAAACCTCTTCCTCTTGGATATGGCATGCGCTTTAAAAAAACCCGAACCAATTCATAAAATTGATCTGCTATCAAACACTTTATGCATTTCACACCCTAACTTACTTGATTTATAAATGCAAATCCTGAATTATTCAAAGGTTCCGTATGATACTCCCAGTCTATAATTGGCTGTCCCAATAAAACAGGATTTACTGCCGGAATGTATGAAAGCGGATGGGGATCCCCACCTGCTTCTAACAGCAATACCCGGAAGTCTTCCGCCAGTCGAGCTGCTACTGCACTTCCGGCAGATCCACCTCCAACTGACACACATTGACAAACATAAATTTTTAAAAAACTTGTTGTACCACATCCACTTTTTTTAAAAACCAGTTTTCACTTTAGCTACCTACCAACAATAAAATCATACGCCTCTGGAACCTTTGGGTCGTGTGAGTACAGAAACGATGTAGTCAACATGAAATCCAAAAGTTGCTGATACCAGGCAAACTTCACGATAAATGCTGGCGCTATTGCTACAGCCAATACGTAATACGCGGATGGAAACCGCACCAGCGATAGAAGACTTAGCATTTTATCACCCGTCCTAATTAGCACTTAATTGTTACAAATTAAAACCGCCCCTTAACTAATTGCTACTTACAAATTACAAAACGTCAACATGGCTGCTGCTAAATTAATGCACCGAAGCCAAAGTAAGAACTGACCATAGGCCAACTAAATGTTAGAATGTTTGATAATTCGAATCCATTCGTTACAATTTTACGAAGCAAAACAAGAACAAGTTTTTTAGCGATTTTGCATGTATTTTTTAATGTATGCATGCAAAATACCTTATATACAGTAAATATGTCGAAGATTCGTTTTTTATGTAATGTACGTGTTTAAAAGTCACTTTCTAATGTACTTGTAGCTGAATGTAGTTGAACTTGTAAATTTGTAGCAAATTTGTAAAAATTCTTTTAAGAGGAAACATTTACAAATTAGACAAGCGTATGACGTGAGGTCCTGTAACTGCGAAAACAAGTGATAGCCCTGAGGAATAACAAATACTCTGCCAATATAGTGCCAATTCTAAAAAAACAACATCACAATATCTTATGGCAAGGTGTTGGTGGTAGATCAACCGTCTATCCTGTTAATTGTTGGAATTTGGATAATAATTAAAGATAAGAGATGAACAAAGCCTGCACGATGTATGAATACAATACGTAAGTATTCACTGCAAAATCCCGCTGCCTACACGTGCTCCTACATTTGATGCTTATCTTACAATTTATACTGCACTTGAGTTTTTACGAAATTTATGCATACAGTTTAAAGTTTAAGATTCATAGACAAAAAAATCTAAAGAAAAGAACGTATTTAGTGCCATATCAATATAGTTCATTCTCAAGACCTTATCATCGTCGACCTTCGCAAGCATATTTGAACCAGCACGTAGTCTATCAGATTACTCCAAAAATTGACAGGATACACATACATTAAGAGATGGGAGTAGATTAAAGATTAAAGTAATGCTAACTGATATATGTTGACTTTCTATGCAAGCTATGAAGAAATTCAGGATGTGCAATGTATTTTTTATATTTCATTTTCTGCATTCATATTTTGTGGGATAAAAAATAGGAAGATTGTTACAGGACTTGTGAAGCATTGCAATGTGCATGTGCAACATTATGCATACCGGTCATAACGATAGGTTTGGCAATAATTAAAACCATAAGTCAATCATTTTGCAATTGGATAATAATAAACTTCATTTGTAGTTCGATTCTTTTTTTAAAAAAAGGTTTAAATGGAGATAGATCACTGTACTTGTGAAATGTAGCGAGTAAAAAGTTCTTGGTGTATTGGTAATAGTAATGATATATGTATGTATTTTCACGGTACAGTGGTACTCAAAGTTTTTGAACCTGAAAACAACTTGTTGGGGAATCGCCGATTGATTTTAAAAATGTAAAATTCATGTTAATTTGTTGAAAATTGCAGTTCTTTAAAATATAATTATAGTTGGGGAAGGTAATTATTCGAGTGATGGGAAGTACAAAGTTATTAGTTGTAATTACAATTATTAAAGCGCAGCTTTTAGCTACCTAATTAATTAGCCGAAAGGGATTTTTTAAAATTAACAGTATTCATTTGTGTAATAGATGTCAGTTATGCAAAGGTGTTTGTATAGAGGTGAAGGTCACATGGACAGTAGACGTGATTTCATTAATCATTTATTTTTTTCCTTATCGTTGAAAGATTTAATTAAAAGTTTTAGTATGAAATGGTTATAAATCATGTTTTGTATCATGAGCCAAGTATGAAGTAAGCACAAGTCAAGCATTGGAAAAACTTAAGTACAGATCAACGAATTTGTGAAAAACAAAATGACATCTTTTATTTTGAAACAGCACTGCACTGACAATAAATGTATTTTTAAAATTCAAACATCGAGATTTATAACTTTGTCTTGTATGAAGCTTGCATTATTTTGCAAATATGTAATAAATATATAAATAAATAAAAGAATTTTATTTCAAAACTTGTTTCAAAATACATAATAAAGTAAAGAAATTCGTGAGCTTTTTTATAGGAATTATGAATTAAGAGACGGGGACCATTATTGTGATTTATCAGCGTTGCAAGTAGTGTGAAGAAGGATTCATCTTACCGTTAGAGGTGAGGGGCACGTATAATAATGCAACAAATAGATGTACAGTGACGTACATGTACTATTATTGACCCATAAGGTCGTTGTGTACTACACGTGTATTATTAAGTGTCGTATCGTACCTTTGGCTCACCTAAAATTGGATTTTATTAAGTAAGCCCTAAAAACGACGATTATACAAAAACAAAGTTTGGCCTAATCTCCAAATCTTATCATTTTCCTACAAAAAGCTAAAAGGAAATGACTAATCTAAATTTAATGACTAACATGTACTCTGACTCTGACTTCTTTACTTCACCACTTTGTAAATATAGACAGTAATGTTACGCCTAATTAACTTTTATTTAGAGTTAAGCAAGAAAACAGATACTTAGGAGAAAAAAGATGAGAAGATTTTAATCGTAAGACAAGAAGAAAAATTGGATATTCATGTCGGGTTTGCAATCATATTAAATTCACAATAAACGTATTCAAATAAACATTTTTTTTCTGTAAATATAGTTGCAATCATGAAAATAATTGATTTAAAATGTTCCGGTTCCGGGCATGCTGCAGATTCTTTTAACTAGGAGCAGTTCCGTTGTTGTCAGTCTGTTGATTCTTTTAACAATGAAACCATATAATTAGAAAATGAACAATGGATTCATTAAGTGTAAACTACTTTTTATACACTTGTCATTACCTTCTTATGAGGTCTTAAATGCTCCAGATAATCCAACTGCACCGGCTTATTGGCTGCCAATTGCTCCATAGCTTCTTCAAAAGTGAACCATTTCCTTTTTCGACCTAATTTTTTCAAAAAGTGTATGCAAGACGATCTTTAAATTATTTTGCACAGTATGACGTTTAATAAACCAAAGATGATGGTTTGGTTAGTCTTGTAGTCGAGTCTTACATAGTTGATATAAATCGAAATCGAGAAATACAATAGAATAACAAGCTTAATACTTACCAATGGTTGTTGAATCCTCCCACTCGGGTAACTCCTCCGTGACTAATAAGACGTAAACTGCCGTCCGATGTTTCCGTTCGTCGTTCTAAAATCAAGAAAAGTTCAAAATGTTTTAAAAACACTTTGTCTTCTGATTGTTAACAAACAAATTTAGTCATATCATATACTAAATTCGTTAGCACTATGTGTACCTGAAATATTCCAAGAAACCGATCAATTTTCCCATTCACCCCAGCCTCCTCAATAACCTCACGTATTGCTGCTACGTCACTGGTTTCATCGGGTTCGATTCCACCTCCTGGAACGATCCATTGGTCGGTATGACTAGAGGATGTCACCAGGAGTATCTGAAATTCATAGCAATTTTATGAACTTGTATTATGCAATCTTATAAGTTATAAATTATGCAATGCCTTAAATTTATATATTATGTGTGCATAAAAGTAACTAAGTTTGCAAACCTCAGATTCAGACTCATCCTTCACACAAATACAAGCTGCTCTTAGCCGGTAACCTTCGTCGTCATAAATTCTGGTCGAATTTGGTTTTTCTTTCACCATGATGAACCTCTTTGGTAAATGACTAAGGTTTTATAGTACAATTTCAAATGGAAGAAGAATTTCAACTTCTGACTTTTGTTGTATAGACTATTACTCAGAAACAGCAGTACAATACACTCATGCTAATCAACAAAAATCATTAACTTTCTATTGCAATATATAATGAACTTTTTTAAACTAAAAAATTAACTTTTTACTGAAACCGTTATTAATAACGAAAACTAAGTCTCTTTGCGTCTGCCAATTCATATTTTAAAATAAAAAGAACATGATACAAATGAAAAGTTAACCTAAATGACTTAACTTAACAGCGATTTTGTTCTAAGCGTTTTAACGAAACCGATATGACTTAAACGCAACCGTAGCTTTTTAAAATAAACATTTGGTAGACACTTCTACGTAATTTTTTTCAAGCATTATAGTAAAGCTATATGAGTAGGGCTTTAAAACCAGGGCACGCCAAATCAATTTTTCAGCTTTGATTGACAGCAAAAATAAATCAGTCGTTTGTTGTATTCCAGTTCGTTTTTAAAGAATACAAGAAAAATAAGTATCACTTCCGGCTGAAATGATTAGCTTGGCTACTACTTTACTTAATTATAGGCTTCCTCACAGTACTACAAAGTTTCTAGATGCGGAAGGCAGACAATAATTTTTGAGTTTGCCATCTCCTTCAATGGACTGCTGCAAACTTTCCCCTTTTTGGGCTACAAGGTCTTTCGTAAAGATATCTTTACCCTGATTGCTCAGACAAGTGTAATTGGTAGTACAGTCATTGAGTTCTTGGTTATATTTGTTATTCAACATTTTCAACACTTCTTGTTGGCCACTATTGCACTGCCCTGGAGAAGGTTGTTTCGAATTAAAGTAAAAATTATCTGATCTTGAGCGGCTCTTATGATGACGGTGACACCAAGCGAAGGTAGTCGGAGATGTTTGTAAACTATTTCCTCCAACAACTTCACTTGTACAACAAAAGACACCACAATAACGATAACTGTTTAGTTTAATTGCCCACTGTTCATCAAGTAATGAGCTAGAATTTATTTCCACTGCTAGTTCCATTCTCTGTCATCTATCGCAACTCGGCGGAGAGATTGCGTTTTAAACGAAGAACAAGTGGTTATCGCATTCAAAGATGCTAATTCAAATAGCTTAACAATAGAATCACCTTTTGAACACTGAACCACTGACACACTTGCAGAAAAATCAGCAAGGTAGTACAGCGGCATTGAAAGTAGCTTGAGAAACACACTTTTGCTGCTTTGCAATTTTTATAATGTTTACCTGGAAAACATAAAGTTTTCAATAAGTAATTATTTTTTTCAGAGTTAAATCATCATCATGTGAGCATATCATTTATAACCAAGCATATACGTTTTTTACATACCGTTTGATGTGTCTGTATGCAATTAACGTGTATTTCTTGATTGTCTCGCCAGTTGTCTCAATGTTTATAGTCTGGCTGTGATTGCGTGCGAGAAAGAATCGTTGAACTTTAAAGTAAACTGATTTGCACTCTATTAGTCTAGTTCGGTGCTTATAACTTTATGGAGATGTATGGTTAATTGTATAAAGAGACAAGAGATTTTTTTATTTGTATTGAATATTAAATTACTAATATAGATGTGCTCTCTACTTAGCTGAGAATTCCCAACAGACAGAAGGAAATTGATATTGGAACATATGAAGTGAACTATGAATAGTTGAACTAGCGCAGGACGAGTAGATTACACGGTTCCACAGTAAATCTTCCAATTAGTAGGATCTCTGCCTCTATAGAGCAATGCCTTATATTCCGTGTTGTTTTGTAAATGGTTTTTTACAAAGGAGGGCTGCTACAGGTTGGTATTTTTTTAAATTGAGAACTCCGTCTGCCAGCCGTACAGCCATAATAATAAGTACTCACTACTCACTTTAACCGATTCGGGTAAGATTTGAATGAGGTCAAAGTGGTCAAAGACTTTTCATTGTATTGCCACCTCTCTGAGATCAAATCTATTGTAAAAAGGGGCTTGGGGATCACAAACCTGGTAAAAACCAAATTTATTCACTTCAACCAATAAGCCAAACTTCACAAAAAAGTTTTATTGAACAATGCAAAAATTCTTACACTTTGTTTTCAAATATTTTGCACCAAGAAATAGCCCTAGATAGATTATATATTTCCTCAGTCCCAATGTACAACGTTACAAGGTTTCACTTTCCATTATAGGCATAACCTGTAGTCCACGAAAAAACCATGCATATATGAAAACTTAATCTGTTGTGGTGATGGTGGTTGTATGGAGCTCCTCTCCTGCTGATGATGATAACATTATGGATTTTCGGTTTCATTCTGTAGTACAAGCATGAAATGACATGATCCAGAAGACGAGAAGTCGAGCAGCGGTGGTGGTGAAGTGGAAGTCTAGTCTGAATTTCAGACTGACTGAAGAATGAAAGCATCTCATCAAGTTGTAAAGTACTACTTGACTCGGGTCTTAGTGGTGGTTGACGGTAGTTACTTACAGATTTGTACACTTGGAAAATGGGTTTATATCTTCATATTAGATAGATGAGGACTAAACTGACTTAGTATACCCCCGTAAGCATAATATTTCAACGACATCCAGCAGCACGTAGGCCCAAGTCAGATAGGTAACGTTTACAATGAAAATGTTCTGAAGCGCATTATTCCACATTCCACTTGCTAACATAATGTATATGAAATTAGCTTGGAGTAGTTAGCCATAATATGTATAATGCATTTCCTGGTATTATATTATGTGCAATGTATGTGCAATATATTTTATCGTGAGTGTCTGCACTGCACCGACATAAAGTTCAGGTTTGCATTACCTATTCACTATTAAATTATAAAGATCATTAATGACACCTGCACATGGAACAAGAGAATTCGTAGAATCCAGCATTGCTGCATCGTCGACATTCGACACTGTGGTGTGGTGTCAATTTACACAAAAAATATTTCATGTTGATGTCCAATAGAGCAATATAGGTACACGAATCACGTACTCTTCCATCTTCATGTCGTCACGTTTTAGTTGAATGAATCAGTAAAAAAAATCGCTTGCTTAATTGTTGTAAATGTAAAAACTTTTAAGGCTAATTTAATTTTGAGGCTAGGAATCTTTTACTCTTGACGTTTTTCTGTTTTGTTCTCTCTCTCTATCGCATCGCAGCGGTTTTACTATGAAAGGTCCTCAAATGATTTGGAAAGGAACAGGATCATCATGCAAACTAATCACCCATTACCATGTTATGTACCTATTTCATGCTTCTATTTATGCATGCTAAAATGTTTTAGGCTTTGAAGGAAATATGGAAATGATACACTTACAAATAAAGAAGATTTGGTAGAAATGAGAAAACCTGAGGGTAATGACTGGGAAAAGAGGGCAAAATGTTACCTTCTTCAGCTTGATTCTATGATAAGTAAGGTAGTTAGTTTGTCATTTCCAATTTTCTGTTTGGCATGGATAGACCTTTGCGCTAGAAGTCACTCAAAAGCCTTAAATATTTTAACGGGTCGATTAAAACATTTCATACATATTTTTCTTATAGAGTGCAAATTCAAATATTAGTAATTCAAAATGAATTCTCCAGGCGTATTAATTATCTATTTAATATTCTGCCTCAATCAACTTGGAAGTGTGATTTGTGATGGGGACCATGCTCACGCTCATGGCGAAGCAGACACGGCTACTCACACATCCTCAACAGGGCCAACAGGATCTGTTACGACAGTGCATACCACCAGTGGAGACGCAGGAGGTGTACCTGACGCCTTTTCTGGAATTTTGTCAAGATTAAGTCCGGAAGTTGTAAATAGCCTTTCGCAAAATCCTCAAGTTGCCCAGTACTTGCGTGCATATGGAATCGACCCTAGTAAGCTGAATGCCGCCAAGGCAGCTGCTGATGCCGGAGGCACTGTGACACCTCCAACCGCTGGTGGCGGTTACGACTACCCACCTCCACCAGCCGGAGGTGGTGGATTTGGTGGTGGTCTTCCATTCCCTCCATTCTTTGGCCCATACAAGAACCTTCATATTAGTGGAGACGTTGGAGATTATGGAGGATATTTTCTTATCGTTAAAAAGGTGCGCAAGCTCATTTTAATGTGTACTTATTACACCAACTTTGTGCATGGCATAAAAATTCTTATGATTAATGGCTGATTATTTTTATACTTTCAGGCCATCATTGTAATTGGAGGTGGAATTCTGATCCTGGTCATCCTGGCTCTTCTCACAAAAGGACTTTCAAAAGGTGGATTGTTCTACGGCTTGGGAAGCTCCCTGTCTGAAGCTTTAGCCGGATCTGCATCTGTGGACATTGGCCCATTCCATAAATCAGTTGCAGGAGCAGCAGCAGTAAATGCTGGAGCGGGAGGCAGACCTGTGATTGCCAACCATCCTGATAATATGCGGGTCAACCAGAATGTCCAGAATGCTTTAGACCAAAGATTCTAAATGTTGAGAATTTTGTAATTGTTCATTCAAATAAGAATCATTTTACAAATGCAATCCAAAGTAGTTTTATTTTCTATTATTATGCTAATCGTATTTAAAAAGTCAATACCAAAGTTTTTCTTTATAGCTACAGAATAAAATATTTATGCATATTTTTCTATGTTGATCTTTTTCACTGTCACTTAAGTTATTTTGGGTAGAAATGTACACCACATATCTAACAGATAGTGAAAAGCAAATAGATTAGCATTGTTGCTGAACACAGAAAAAAGATAGGTGCATTGCATTATCAAACAATTGACAAGGAAGTTGGATTAAATTTCATCAAATTTTCCACGATTTCTTGATCATATCTGCACACATTTCGCCAATCACAATAGTTGGAGCGTTGGTATTTGCGCTGTAGAAATGCAAGTACGATTTTTAATTAACAAATTGCTGCAATACATACGGAATTTAATTAATGCTGCTTAAAAACTTACTTCGTAATAAATGGCATCACAGATGCATCTGCTACCCGAAGACCTTTAGTACCAATGACCCTTTAAAACATAAATCATATTATAAAATGTATATGTATTTTTATACATGTGGTATAAAATTGTCACATTTAGCATACGCTGAGTCTATGAGTTTACCTTACCTTAAATGAGAATCAACCACAGCGTTTGGATCGGTCCTTTTCCCCATGGAACAAGTTGAAGTAGGATGATAAAGGGTTAAAGTAGCTGTTCTAACATGACACTCATAATACTCCCGACTTTTCATTTTGTAATGTTCACATCCCGGAAGCTGTTTACCCGGAAGGTGAGCCTCCATCTTCCTCATAACGGTTGTGTTTTCATACATCATCACACTCATTTCAACTGCTTTTATCATTTCGTTCATGTCCCAATTTTCTTCATCCGAAAAATATTGAGGATTAATTATAGGTTTACTGAATGGATTTTTGTCTCGTAGCTTGATGTACCCTCTACTTTTTGGCAGACCAAGAGATGCAATAACGAGATGCGAATCTTTTCCCATATCGTGTTTAGCATAAGCTTTTACGAGATTATTAGCATTTATTGAACTGTCTAATAATTTAAGACTGGGAGACGATAGTCCCACGCTTGAAACGAAGAAAAATATATTTGGCCAGTCTGAATCTAAGCTACGTGTTGAGACTAGGCCACTTGCAATTAAGGATTGGGGTGAAGTGAGAGGTCCTTCTCCTTTGGTCATAAAATCAATCAGAGACTTAATATTTATGTCCCGATCTATCATAAATGACTCAGATGTTTGGTTTAACATAAATGGTCCAATTGCAGTGGCCACGTGATCTTGTAAATTGTTCCCAACTCCAGGTAAGTCAATCATCGTTTTAATCTATTAATTTCATTCATAAATTAGTGATAAGCTTACAGTTGTCATTGTTCAATATATATTGGAAAGAAACCTACTTCCAAGTCGTCTAAATGCTCTTTAGGTCCTATTCCCGATACCATCAATAATTGGGGTGAGTTAATAGCTCCGCCACAAAGAATTATTTCTCTGCTTGCCCTAGCGTATCCTTGCATTCCATGCCTCAGGTAAGAGACCCCAATAGCTCGTTTTGACGTTTCATTGAAATATATCTATTTATACAAAAGAGCATCGGAATATTCGAAAACTTACAACTAGAAACATTTAACCCTTCTAAATAAATAGTTTAGCTAACCTTTGTGGCCATTGCATATCTATAAATCACAAGGTTTCTTCGCTGCATGCTAGGAAGAATGTATGCTTGGTATGTACTATAACGGCGACCCCCTTTCATAGTAAAGTCCAATGGAGAAAATCCTATAAAAAATATTGAAATTACGCTTTTAAAGATTTGTCTCTAGTTTTGAGAATCTTTATGTTACCGTTCGTCTGATTTCCGTTAGGATCTTTCATTTGATAACCCATTTCATGTGCTGCCTCCATAACAGATTCAAGACCAGGATGATAATTTGCCCTTTCCACTCTCATTGGTCCACCCCTTCCATGAATTTCTGTAACATTGATGAGAATAGATGTAAGTTGTTCTGGACTTCTTAAGCACTAACAGCTTTACTAACTAATACCATTTCCATCCCAGTTTCCTAAATAATCTTCAATCCTTCTAAAATATCTCTTCACATTTTTGTAATTCCAATTGGAGTCACCAGAATGGTCTGCCCATCGATCGAAATCATTAGGATTTCCTCTCATGTACACCATAAAATTTATGTTACTTGTTCCTCCCAATGATTTTCCTCGTGGCCACATGATTTCCTTTGACAAAAAAGATGAATTTCTTGATCATAAAATAAAATGCATACTAAAAATTAAGATTTCTCCTGCTGCTTCATCAAACCTGATTTTTCATTCCAAGTGCAGAACCATTTAGCCTCACAGTTTTATACATCCAGTCAACTGCTGGATTATTAATCATGTATGAAACGCTCGACGGAATGTATGACACCGGATTGGGATCGCCACCTGCCTCAATAAGCAAAACACGAACATAAGGGTTTTCGGATAATCTTCCTGCAACAGCAGCGCCTGCCGTTCCACCTCCAACTGATTTCAAAACAAAACTTATTTCAACTTCTTTAAACATCTTTTAAAAGTTGAAAAATATATATTTCAGCAAATATTACCAACGATGAAATCAAACATTCCATTGTCAGGATATTCAGGTCCATTCCGAACAAAAGCTCCACTGTCCAGGTAATCCATTACCTCCATTGTGGTCCCAAAAATTGATACAATGACGGGAATTGAGCGCAACAAAGCGTTTAAAATACCCGGAGGAAGCGGGTTTGTAAGCATGTTATTAGGTGCCATTTTAAGATATTAAAATTGGATAAACAAGAGTATGATGTGATGAAAGCTGCGATAGTATCAAAGCTAAACTGAATTGTCATTCGTTATGATTAGAAATCCTAAAGAACTAATATAATGTAGAATCAATCACTCATTCATTAGTGAGTAGGTAAGTTTCACTTCAAAAATTTCATAAAATCCAAAAACTCCAATGTGGTTTCGGATGATTAGAAATGTATGTCTAATCATCGTGTGCCTAATATATGTATGTGCAAAAACGAAATTCGTGGGAGAGGTTAAAAAATTGAATATAAATTAATTTAATACTAAAAAGCGAACTTCTACCACAAAAATAGTGAAAATCGCTCCATATCATGCACAATTTTTTAAAACTTGAACCCAAATAGTTTTGTTCTCATATTTTTCATTTCGTGTGACCAGTAACATTTTTCTCAGCGATAGCATTTTGCAATTTTTGCAATGTAAATTGCTACATATTTGCATGACTCATCATTACATGTATTCATGTCTATATGCTCTGATATTTGAAGTGACCACGGTAAGTATGAAGATTCAGGGGACCAGCTTATGAATGGAACATTTTGTAGCAAAGAGTATTAAATTGTTTGAATTTTCGTGCATCTGGAAGTTCAAAAAAAATCAAAGTTTATTGTCCCAAACCAAGAAATTGTATTATATCGGATACATTCAACTCGCTTGAAGCTCGTCGCTATTTAAAAACATATAATACTAAATTGTTATCTTTTATCAAATGTGCAATTCGAGTATTTTTTATGTGTCTGAGTCTGAGACAATGACATTACCCTTTATTTAAGTTTTCCTTGATTTAACTTGGGAATGGGAAAATAGAAATATGATATCTTTTAAGAATAATTTTTATGGCATCGTCTCGTCGCCTCTGACATCGTCAACACATTATTTTGCATGAGCAATGAAACTACCGAGCTTAGAAGCAAAGTATTTTTGAGTTAGGCATTTGTAACCACAAAATAGTTTCAGTACTGAAGGAGGAATCATTTATGAACATTATTTGTGTGCATTTCCCGTGTATGCCTAATTTTGTTACGCTTTTATGAGAACTAGGACAAAGAGCTTTTTAGATTTGCCAGTTTTTTGTAGATGTATACATATATTATGTATAAATATTATTATAATCTTAATCGCTAAAATTAAAGGGAGCAAAGATGCAAAAAGAACAAGAACTATGTGAAAAGGAAATTTTATCACGTTTTTATATGTGTAAATCAAATAAACCTTACTCACTACATTAAATGTTATCGTATCATAAAAAATTAACAAACATGTATTTATTTATTGAGCTTGTTGTTGTAATCAGCTAATAATAGGCGTTTCAATATTTTTCCAGAGGCTGCTTTTGGAATAGTGTCAATAAACTCAATACCGCCATTGAGCTGCTTATGTTGAGCAAGTTGAGGTTTTAAAAATGAATGAATTTCTTCCGCGGAAAGTTTATCATTTTCTGTGACAATGTAAGCCCTTGGTGCTTCACCATTGCGTTCATGGGGTACTCCGACAACTGCGACGTCGGCGACATCGGGATGCTTTCTGAGTACATCTTCCAACTCAGATGGAGCAACCTGAAGTCCTTTCACTTTGATTAGGTCTTTTAATCTGTTGGAATTATTAAATAACATAATAATAAAAAGAAAAAATTATGAGCTTAACTTACAATTTTTAAAGCATTTACCTGTCCTCAATGTAGAGGTATCCTTCTTCATCATAATACCCAATGTCTCCGGTATGCACAAACTTTTCATCGTCAATTGTCTTTTTCGTTGCTTCTTAGTCATTAGTCATTAGTCATTAGATACTACAAACAACGCCCCGTCCTGGGTCATTATGTTGTTTGGAGAGATGCAGTGTCAT
>JAQFXM010003699.1:0-19299 GCA_034693345.1 Entomobrya multifasciata
CGCAACAGTCGACAATTAGTTTTCAGGGTTTACACCCTTCTCGTTTCAAACTGTCGGTAGTTATCACTAAGGGTTTATACCCTTCTCGTTTCTTTTTTTTTGAGTTCGAGAGCATTAAATAAACGTCCTTGAGCGAGTAAAATGTTTGAATGAAAAGTTCTTACATAAAAATCGCATTTTTTGCTTCTTGCCCCGGAAATATTACAGCAGTAAACGAAATTAAACTGACACACGTGAACGATCTGTTGCCCTTGATGCATGCATGAGTATGTGTTACAAGCAGATGGGAAGTTTTTCAAAACTCATTTGAATTTAGCTTGTTTTAACGAAAAAGTAGGCTAAGTTGCTGTTATGATTAGAAACAAAATGCATTAGGATATTATGGTGTACTTATTAGTGATACCAACTAAAAATTTAACTTCTGGATGCACGTTGATTTGCAGTTTGCAGTATTCTATACTCTAATTAATGTATAAATGAATTATTAGAAAATATGGAGATTTAACATCAATTATAATTATAATTATAATTATAATTAAATTATAAGCGCTGATTAAAATTATGACAACCTTTCAAATCTCATGGTTTGAATTAACAACAATTTATTTTAACTTGGGATTCTTGGAAATAAGGTTATAAATCTTAGTCATAAAAGCATCGAAGTGTCTCGTTCACTACAAAAATGCATCAGCCATGACTCAGTAATGACTCAAATTTTCTTTGAAATCATCAGTATTGACTCCAGTTTTGGTCACTCCAAATTTCTTTAAACTTACTTTGCTAGGAAAATGGAAGACAAAAGAGACTGAAAGATGAAAGATGATAAGCAAGAAAAACTACTGAGTATGCACAGTGGAGAGTTTGATTCCCTCTGGTATGGAATTTAGAGCAGAAAATACATAAATTCTTAAGATGAATGCATCTTTTTGGTTGAAATCCAGGAGAATATATAGTATAAAATGGAAAAGTAGTTCCATCAAAACACGAGTATGTCAGAAATGTATACTGTAACTTATCATCCATGTATGTTTTTTGTAATTTGAGTAGAGAATAATTTGAACAAAAACTAATCATGCTTAGTATTTAAATGTCGACAAATACTTTGGTTAAATAGTATAAATATAAATTCTGATTCTGAACTACATATATGCAAAATGTCTTACATTTTCGTCAATTTTTATTCAATGATGATATTCCAGCTACTACCACTCAACTCACTTGAAGTAAATTGGAAATTCTTTGTTATCACAATCTCCCTTATTCTACTCGCTTGATATATCAAATGAGCTTGATAGAATAATCTTTTCAAAGTTTGTTGCTGTTGAGTGCATAAAGCTTCTTTTGGAAATTCAGAAATTGTAATGGATAAAAGAAAAAGGGAACTACTGTGACTATCTAACAGAAATTGTACATTTATTTATAACTATATCATAGAAAGCTATTTATGTACATACATATACATACATATATAACGCATGCAACATTGTTGGAAATGAAAGTAGGAGTATGTATGAAATGAATGAAAGACCACATCAAGAAAAGCATGCCAGTAAGTGAAGCTCTTTTTATGTGTTTGGAGGAAGTTTGTTTCTTGTGAGGGATAATGAAGGGCGAAACGATTGAGTGAGCAACGATGCAAGAAGATATTGCCAAGTGAAGCAGGCAGGGTAGGACAAAATACACCGAAGATGATGAGAAATGAGAATGGTTGCTGCTCTGTGAAAGGAAATAGAAGAATAATGGAGGATGGTGAGAGAATAACTGAGTATCTAGCGAGATATATGGAAATGGAAGTGAAGCGGTTGTGTCATGTAAACTACGATGGCGTTGTTTGGTGTAATGCAATGCATTTCTTTTTCAAGTGAAAAGAAGGGTGAGGGGAAAAGTTCTTATCAACAAGCACCCAGTCACAAACCTACTAGCTATTTTTGTTGAATTTCAATAAGCCTGTCTCGTTGACTCGTTGGTAGCTTATGATCCCTAGTTTTCTCTGCTGATATTGAATTGTTACAGGGAGTTAAAAGACTCCTAAGGCTCTTATGCCTTAATCCAAGATAAAATGTCCTATCAATACTACTTTAATTTAGACTCACGTTAAACTTTATTGCTGAAATAGATAGTTTTCGATATTTTGATGCATTAAACAAAGTAATAACTAGAAAGGTATGAACAAAGTTTGAAGTTGACCTGAATTCAAAATATAAATGTTAACGGATAAGACTAATTTAAACTAACTGTAAGAGTTTTATAAATATTTGATCCACTGCAGCATGACATGATTATTATAAAGTATATGTTTGCATACGTTCTGTTTTTGATAATCTGGATTTTTGAAAGAGCTTATTTTATTTAAGAGATTTAGTGATATATACATACCTAAGTTGTATTCTTGTAAAAGTCCTACCAAGAATGCAAATAACCAGTTGGTGATTAAACAGACCTTTAATCTACAAAAACGAACAACCAAATCCACTTTGTCTTTTTTATGCATGCAATATTTTTTAATTAGCAAAAATATCTGCATTGGCGATAACTGCTGTTGAACTGTAAGAATTTAAATAACAAATGCCATATTAGCCTGAATTTTATTCTCTCTGTCTGCAAAACTGTCTAAAAACTATTTGTAAATGTAAAATATGCTAGATTCTGGCATTCCTCCTTTAATACCTTCCGTTGGATTAAGTTTGAAACAAAATCCGCAAAGTATTCTTAAGTATCCGCATGCATACATGTGTACGTATTTAACTCGAATTTCGATAAAAGTGCACGCTACCTTACAAAACCAACTTATCTTTCATTCTATGCGGTGGCAAAAATCAAACCTCTCATTATGAATTGTGTACAGCCATAATAGGCAATATAAGACCTTGTAAGAGCATGTAAAAACCTGAAAATTGGCGATAATTTGGCAAACACGGCTTGTTTCCTCTACCTTAATGTTCGCTCTCACTCCTTTGAAGTTTTTTAAAAGATGAATACGCTGCGTGAAGGTTTCTTCTTTTTGTAAGTTCAAAACAACTATGTACTTGTAAAAAGTGAACAGGTAGTGAGCATGTTACCCTACACGCAAGAAAGTAATAATTTAAAATATTGAACGAGCAGTTGCGAAGTTGCAACAACATAAGATGGATAATAAGTATTACCATTAACCTAAGTCAATGAGGGCATCTAAATATAATGTTTGTATATGATGATGATTTTCAGTCATGATAATAAAAATAATACGAATGATGTGGTATGAACCTTATATACTTGTTTGAGAAGTAATATGAAAGACATTTTAAAAGTTGTAACGAGGCATCTTAGATTGTTATAAATGACGTATCAATATGATTTGCACCCGGTCTAAGGAAATGACCAGTTAGCTCAGAATTTTTGTGAAGTTACGCAGAACGACTTGTTATTCTTTAGACAGTCTACTTTCATGCCCTGCCATCTCGTCGAGTTTGAATTCGGCGAAACAGTTGAGAAAAGTTATGGTCTAAACGCAACTTTCATGGCTTACCAACCATACGATATTTGAATAGAAACTAAACTTGCCTGATGTTTTCGTATTAAAACCAGATTATGAAGTGGAGCCTTGTAAACCATGTGGCGCCGAGAAAAATGACAAGTGTAATCCAATCCGACGAGCATTATATTTTCCTTCCGACTTCCACGAAACGCGTTTGTAAGGAGTTTTCAAAAACCAGTGCTAACTGTCACCGGTTTTTTTCACTTCAAATAATTGTATCTATGTATTTGTACAAGCTTGTGGTGAACACGATAGCACAAAAACAAAACTAACTTTTGCTAAATATCTGCAATTTCTGTATACCTGAAACAATATATGATTTGCTCTAGTTCCAAAACGATGTTAATCGCAGGAAGGAAATGATGAAACTGATATTTTGCTGAAAGTAAAAATAACCGAATGTTATATGTATGTAAGGCTTATATGTACCCTTAAAGGATGCTCAGTTTTTCAGTTTAGGTATTACATATGGCTGGTTGTTCCTCATTGTTGGTCCTTCATGTTTGGCATCCGTTTTGTAAAAAGGGCAAAAAATGATCTGGATATTATACATTATTATTTGTGCATATATATATTCTGATAAAACGTAGTTACGTGCCCTGTAGTTTGAAAAAGACATTTAAACAGCCCATGCAGCGAAGTTGCAGTGAATGGGAGGAATAACAAGAGTGATAATTTAAGGGCAGAGGAGGGCACATCTGTACACACATAACAAAGTCAAATAGAAACCTTGCCCGTTTCACATAGAAAATGTCACAATTCATATAGATACGTAAAAGGAAGTTGAAATATATGAAAATAATATATGTATAATACATAATACCTACAAGGTTGTATATATACATGTTCATTTTGCATTTTTTTGCTGCTCATGTGACATTTCCTTACTTTTCGTTTGTTTATTCGAAACAGATATGAAGAATAAGAAAGGTTAGTTAAGCTGTAAAAATAAATTTTTTCTCTCTTTCTAAAAACCTTTATAAATCTTTCTTCAATTAAGGTTGTCCGGTTAAAGTTAAGAGCGCCGGGGGCACAAAAAATGGAGCAAAAAATTATACGATAAGGTTGTCAATTGTTTCTGTCATCTTTCTTCCCGTCCCTTATGCACTGTGCATCTACATGCAAGCAACATCATAAGTCTCCTCTTTGTACGCATGTAAATACGCATCCGTTTTTATACGTGTGTAAGACATAACAATAGTGTCATTCTTTTTTCTAGAGGAAAAAGGGCTGTTTAAACCAATAAATAATACCAAGCTGGTGGTGTGGTGGTTGTATGAACCAGGTCTAGTGTCCAGTCCCAGTGTTGTTGTTACAATGCAATGACAAGCATGTCTCGTTTTTGTGGTGTCATCCTTTTTGACTAGGAAGAATGGATTATGTGAATGCGCCCTTTCTCAAGGGATTATTATTGTGTACGTTTGTGTGTATTACGTAACAGGGATGCATCATATTGTCTACCAAATTCTTATTATGTCTGCGCTGTAAAAGCCGTGCAACCCATTTTTTGCTCTTCCTTCAACATAATCCATTTAAGTATATTATAGCGTCATTTATAGAGGGATGCATTTGGGGTGGGTTCCATTTTTTCCTTTCATCACAAACTGTGATGGAGCAAGTATATTGTCATGTATTCATTCGAGTCGAGAATCACATGTCTGTATGCATTTTTTCGTTGCTTTTAAAATGGAAATTTGTAATATGTAGCAGTTATGCAAGTTTGTTTAAAACAACTAAATGATATACATAACATGTTTTAAATTATTTGCAACATTTGATTTTATTACAACCTAAAGCTAAACATTATGAATTTAATGTGATTTGAAAGGAGCAAAGATTCATAAGGCGTTTGTCTTCCTGGTAGTTCCTGAAAAAATGAATTTTTCTGAGAAAAAGTATATATTCCTTTGCCCTTTTTGTCTCGATTGTATTTCCTAGTTCATCCCTTTTCTTTTTGACAAGCTCCTGCTTGGTTTTTTATTAGTTTAATATAAACACAGTATTTATTTCTGAAAGGATAGTGTTCATTTATTTGTATGTGACTTGAAGAAAATGAAGATTTCACTATGTTTCCTGGTCGTCGTCAAGAGATGAATAAGATCAGCGCAGGCAGGCCTTCTTGTATGCATTTTTATTCACATGTCACGTTATAAATCATGGTCACAGGAGCAAAAAATTGTCTGCCTTTTGCCTTCAAGCTAAACGGGGTGATACAGATATGCTTATTAGCTTACCTTATAGTTATATACTATGAAGCCGCTTTTTACACGTGATGTTGATGCTGTATACAAGTAGATATAAAATACATATAACATTGTATGCCTTGAGTTAATAATGTTAGAATGCACTGTTGCGAGATGGGATGGGATAGCACGATAAGAATAAGTGTAATATTGAATGTTCTTGAATGAATATTTTTTGTGGCATGTATAATGCAAGCATGAATTTATATACTTTGTTTTGTTGAGTTTTGTAAGCTTACTTCCTTAAAGTTTAAGAAAAGTTGATATTTTTATCAGCCTGATTTGTATACCTTTTTTACCTGATATTTCTTCTTCTTTTAGGGGCACAATTACAACTTCAGAATAATAGAAATTGATGAGTTGATATTTTCGTTTTTAAATGTTTCTTTTCTCACGCTGTGGGAGCGGGGATTCGACAAGCAATCTAGTCCCAGTCCCGTGGAGGTTGTCAGGTATGTAAAGTGCTGTAGGATGCAATCAACAGAAAGATGTTATTATGATTCAAAATATGGATGAAGTGTGGAGGTGACGCTCAATAGCAAATGACAGAGAATGTAGTTAAATGAATAAACGATTCCCACTTCTCAAAGGAATGTTAGCAATGACAAATAAATGCACGAAAACTACAAGTTCAAGGTTTATGTTTAAAGAAAAGTCAAGAAATTAACTGATTTTATTCTTGACACAAAATGAATCTACGAGGATTAAATGCTCTGAAGGAGCGAAATGTCTTGCTTGCTTGAAAGCGTAAAGAGAAGTATTTTAGAAACGCGAAGGTTTTTAGTATTAATACAAAATTACAGGAGTGGTGCGATGTTGGTTTGACGTATTTTTCCAACTCGCACCAGCGGTCAACTTATTACAATAAAATGAACATTCGTTCTAAAAATAGAATAGATGTCATGAAAATAATACAATACATTTGTCTTAAAATGAATAAAGTACCTTAAAATTAGTAGTACAGTTTCAAGGATAAATCATAAAATAGTTCTTTGTTTGAAAAGGCAATTCTTAAAATCATAGTCATTGTCATATTACCATAAATCACATACAAAATACCATACCATTCATACAACAATGCATACAAGTCAACAAACCAATCATCTCTGCTCTGCTCAGCGAACGAATCGCTTGCTGTTATATGTATATCATACAAAGAGTGGCGAGGAGAACAGAGAAGTGAGTGTGTACGAAGAAGTGAGCGAGTAAGAACAACTGAGCGAGTAAGAGCAACTGAGCGAGTACGTATGTATGCGTAGTAGTGCATACACACTCACTGCAGCAAAGCTCACGGAAAAAGAAGAAGGCAAAACTGCTGGAGCTCCCAACAAGCTATGCGGTGGTTGCGTATGCACTTTTTCCCCACTCTGACTATTGGCTGCAAGGCGATGGATCAGACTGGATCTCGTAATGTTAAATTGTATATACGCTCCTGGATCAATGCTTTTAGATACGAAATACACACTCGCTGCAGTAAAAGCTCACGGAAAATTACATTCACCTAATTTCATTACATTTTAACAGAGAAAAAGAGAATAAAGAGAATAAATTTAGAAAATACGTATAAACACACGCTGTGCAGGTCTCATTGATGGACTGAAAGTCGCCGCATTGGTCTCCTATTTCCTATTTGTGAAGTTGAAAAGGGTAAAAGAAAGCTGTAGAAGAAAGAAAGGTGGATGTCTGATGAGAAATGGATGTGACGGAAACGTGTTCAATAGCAGCATATTTACGGAAGGAGATATCCCGTAGTGTTATTTGTAAATGATGGTAAAATCAGTTGATCACAAAATGATGGATGCTTGGTTTGTATGACATGACAGTGACATTTTGACAAGTAAATTTGATGACTTTCTTGCAGGGCAGTAATCTTATCCTGATGATCATACTTCGTGATAAAATCTCGAGATAAATTTCTTAAATGTTGTAAATTTACTTTGTTTTAATGAAATCTTTTAGTGACACTGAATGCATGATGCAACGAAAAATAAGTGATTGAAACAACATTTGATAATTTTCGTGTATAAAAATGAAGCTTTTTATTTAATATTTTGTCTGAATAATAAGTGGAATAACTGCTTGTATGTGTTATTATATGCATTTTTTCAGAAAAAACTTACCACCGGCGAATGTAAAGAAGATAAGTGCTTTTGGGAAGCGATAAGGAACCGTTTTCCAGGATGGAATGACTTCTTTTGGAAGATCGCGGACATCTTCATCTCCAGGTTTAGGCTGGGTGTAATGGGCGGTCCGGAAGCCGACTTCATTTTCAAAACAGATCGTTGTTTTTGTGCTTGCCTGTTACGTATATCACAGGTATACCTGAGATATTTCACACTCAGGATACATGCAGTATACGTCCAGGAAAAGCATCATAATCCATCTTGAATAAATTACACCACAAGCCCACCGAAAGGATCCATCCCTGCTCCATCCTCGTCTCATCATGATAATATCGCACATGCGGCATCCATCCTTGTAGTAGCAGACTCCACGGTAGAGTAAGCAAATGCATCATAATGGGGCTAATCAATGGGCAGTTCATCATCATCACCATTCACGTCATAATCAGCCTTACCAGCCACAGCGGCATCAGAAGCAGCACTTTGTATTCACAAATTATCCAATTCAACGGTGTCCCTCACCTCTTGTCTGGCATGGGGGTTTATACTACCATCTGCGAAGAGTAATAATAAAATACACAATCATTATCATATTGAACAAAAGAATGATTTTTTTCTTTGAGAATTTTCAGACACGTGGCGCAACCACAATAACAACACAAATTGCAGCGATATATGTGTACACGGTCTGATGGACGAAGACTACCCTTGCACCTCAGTGTCTTGTGTGACATGAAATAAATAGATCACATTTCAATGAAAAGTATTTTTGAGCAACAATGTTAATAAACAAATAAAAATAATGATCTCTTTTGCTATTTTGTAAATAAATAAATCAAAACGAAAGTCAAGACACAGAATTTATACAAAATATTTTTTAAACAAGAACATTACTTATGAAAAAACTGTATCCTTTCATTGAAAAAAACTCTTCCTTGAAACTAATATAAGCTGAGTTATGACTTATGATGAGGCTTTGAAAACCTTATAAAAATTTAAAGAAATAAATGATGCAAACCGATACACTGTTGAGTACACAGACAAAAAAACGCCCAAAAGTACAAAAGCTCTTCTTTCTTATGAACAAAAGTAGAGTTGAACGTGACTTATGAAAACTTATCGACAAAAGTGTAAATAAATACGCACGCAACACACACAAACTTTTTCTCTAAATCAAAAGCACAGGTGATGATGATGATAATGTTTGATAATAAAAGAAAATACGCAGATGTAGTTTCATTTTTAATCCTTGGAACTTACTCAAATTTCGTTTTTAAAAAGAAATAAGAAGACAAAAAAGAGAGATAATCCGAGAGCACTTTTTTCTAAAAGTGTGGTCGATGATTGAAGAGCGAGAAAGGTTGAATGTAAGCTGTTTCCCTTGAATCGAAAACTGAAAAACTGACAAGGATCCTTGAGTATTCGGAATGCTATGAAAATGGGTTCTATGATGGTAGTGGCAGGGCAGTATATAGTATTGGTAGGCAGGCAGCCGTCATGAAGAAGTTGAAGAAGAAGGTTTTTACTGGAATAATAGAAGTTGTATATTTGTAGACGTAGTAGTGGGAGCAGCAGTAGTAAATAGTAAAATAGTAGAAAATCCTTTTGAGCAAAGCTGAAAAAAGAGCATACAAGGATGAGTATATAATATGTATGTGCACTAGATTTATATATAACGTAATTGCATATAAGCTTGCACACTACTAACTCCCAGAAAATAATATGTATATCATGTAATGCCATCATAATAAACCAGGAATGGAGTCAGCAGTCGGTCCGTGTCCATTCTATCGTTTTTGTCGACCGTCTTTTTCCTTCTCTCTCTCTCTTTTTCCACTGCTATTTACTTTATCCCGGGCACATACAGTGAAATGATCCTTGCACGATTGAATAGCAGAACATAGAAATGCACAAGTTCATATACATTGCTACATATATATGCATACTCATATTCCCAATAGTCTTATTATTGAACAAAAAAAGTCGTAGTTGCAAAGCTAACGAGAAAAGTGGTGGTGGTGGAGGAAAAAGAAATACGATAAGAGAAAAAAAGGAGTCCCTAAAATATTCCATGTCTTATAACTTTTTTTTAGATATGTATATTCACTTTCGTTTTTTCCGACCGATAGGAATGTTCCTTTTCATGAACGAATATACATGCATCTTCGTTTATTATTATGATTATTACATTACGTTATATGATTACACCGACTTAAAGTACACTGGCACTATCACCATATGATATATAAATACTGCACACATAACCCTCTCTTTGGTTTAATTTGGCATTGGCACTCCATGACGAGAGAAGAAACATGCATGGTAAGGTTTTTTACATGTCTCTGGTAAAAACTTTAGCTGGAAAGGGGAGAAGGTAGTGTGTGTTAGGGGAAAAGGGAGAATTGGATAAAATTGTTCTCTCCGAAGTAAAATATTCCGACGATGTTCAGAGAATACAATATTATTGTACAGACATTTATACACAATGAAATGGGATATGTGAGTAATATTATATTATGAATGGAAGGAGCGACACATTCCAGCTCACTTTTAGCAACAAAAAAAACTATTCGGATTCTGTCTGACTGAGCTCAGTGACTGCGTACAAACTTTACTGTGAAAGATATTTACCCCCACACGAACGACCCGTTTCCATAAAGCCATTAGCAAGAAAAGGGAAATGAATGAGTTTGCAGAAGGAATGAAGAAGATACGATACTAGAAAAAATAATATTATTACCATGCATAATATATTTAAAACTCGTCTAAAAGTTATAGAACTGAGAGGAAAATAATAATCTTAGAAATGAAAGTACGCTTACACGTTAGGCGACACATGCACTCAACAACACCAACACATACTGCAAAGAATTCACATGTGTCAAGCAAATAGAAAAGGAAAGGGTAAAGGCAAAGGCGACGATTGATTGTGGTTGTGCGAGAGGACGAATAGGAAATGCCGCGAATAACAATATAAGGCACAAGGATTCAATTTACGGAGTATATTTTCCACTGATATATGTGGTAACATACATTAGCAAGGCAGAAAGTTTCAAAGAAGCGACACCCAAACACGATATACATACATATAGTCTCCTAAAATATTAAAGTTCTTCATGATGCTAGCAATGATACATATAAAACTAATGAACATTTCGTAAAAAGTTGCAGTCATGCACGTTTCTTCATTCTTCACAGTTTGAATTCACACTAATGGGCAGTCCTACTCAAAACACGTCCTTGTAACGATAAGCATATTCGTTCATTTTTGTTCACTGTTGTACAAATACGGAAATGAAAGTTGACGTGCAATGACATATGAGTTTCTCTCTCTCTCTGTAACAGGAGATAGTAGTCGTGGCCCCCTTCTCTCCTACTCTCTGCACTGACATTTTAACAAGAAATATGACTCATGCTTATGATTTCGTTTTCAATTTCCTCTTTTCTTGCTTATTTTTATAGATAGGAAAAATGGAAATGTAGAGGCTCTACTCTTGCCCTACATATATGTAAATGTTATATGAACTCATTCAGTATCGAAAAATGGAAAAAGAAAGAATTGGTTCTTTCTAAATATACAACGACATGCTTTTATTGATGGAGCCATGCTATGACAGTGACTGGCGGTGAGAGCAGAGTCCATTCTTCGAGCTGACAGGTATTTAGCACTTAATATAACACAACGTAAAAAAGATTATTACGGTCTAGCTAGATTCAATCGGGCAAAATATATGATACACTTACTTGAGTGTTTTTCTTCCAACAATAAATTTCTAGTCTTGGTCACAAATTGTGATGTTGATCGCACACATGACTTTGATTGTTTACTATAATTGCCTAACGAGATTGAAGTACTGGCAAACGAAGTTCGTTTGAGTTGCAAGTATTACATTTTATTGTCCTCCGAGACGATTATAATAAAACAAGTTAATATTTATGACATATTCGTAACATTTATCATGCTGACTGTAGTACGAAGAAAATAAAAATAAAGATAATTGCCAACAAGACCTTTTTCTTTTGATGAGGTGCTGTGATCTTTAAAAAAAATCTTTAAAAGTGTGATTTATTAGTGACTTTGACATGTGCTGTGCATGGACGTGAACTTTTAAAGAAGAGGAAAATAAAGACATTAGTGTAGTTTTCCTTATACCAATAGTAAAAGCAAAATGTATCGCACATCATAAAAGGGTTTCAAATGATCTTGCTTATATGCATATCAAATGCGTTAAAGGAAAGCAACTCAAAGATAGAGGATAGTTTCATATAACGTGTATATAAAATCCTCAAAATTCTTCGTCTCAGACAAACTTGGTTTGAGAGCCAATAGGAAAACTTTATTGGATGTATACCATACCCGAAATTGCAGGCATACATTTTTTAAGTTGATAAATGTCTTTTGCTGGCTGCTAGCTGGTTCCCCTTCACCAGCCACTTCGGTGCAGGAATGGATTATAACATTTTGTGTAAAGTACAACAATGTATTTTATATATGCTATGCTTTAGGGCAATAGATCGTTGGGTTATAATACGTAGGTATATATATTATATGAAATTTGGGCTCCATATATATATACATCGTATAGCTGCGCCTTGTTTCTTTCTTGTGCCCAATGTTTTGCTTGTCTCTCCAAGTCTGAAACATGATGGTGGAACATACCTACCCACACATAAAGGCAGACCCTTTTTAATATATTCAGGACAGAAACAGAGAGGTAAAGGGATGGATGTGCAGAGATGCAAGATGTTGGATTATGTGGATAAGTAAATGGAAAGTTTGTGAGGGTTATTTTTTTTGCTCTCATCATGATGCATCATCTTCTTCACTGTGTGTGTCCTACCCGCAGAGAAATCTAATATTAATATGAGAAGTAAAATGTAAGGAACACAAAAATGTAATATCGGACAATATAATAATCACAAATGTAATACTCGAATAGAATGTATTTAATATGGTTAAAGGATGGACTTGATGATATCGTAGCACAGTGCATGGTGAGAGCTATCGTAAAATATGCATCTCGTTTGATCGTGATCGTGACTGCGTTTTTTATGTCTCGAAGAGATTATGTGATATTAATGATGTTTCTGTGTATATGCAAAATAATAAATTCAAATTTTAAAGTAACAGATAACATTCTAATATTCTAACTAATAAATTTTGTTGAGTTTGAGGTGAAATATGTACGGATTAAAGTTTTTGTTCTGTGGCGCATTTTGTCGTGAAAATAAGATTTGTTGTCTTTACAAGAATACGGGTGGATTGATTCAAAGTAGATAACTTCTTAAATTAAACCTGTGATAAAGGCATCAATTGATTACGAGGCAGCTATTAAATGTTCCACTATCATTTGAGAAAAAAATTCCGTACGGATATTGACCCCTTTTGTTTAAGCAAATCAAAATAGATTACAATGAAAGAATTCAACGTTGCCTAAAATTCTAAATTATGATTTGAATAATCCGACTTTAGAATCTTAGCAAACTTATTCCAAATCTTCTACATTAACAATGCCATTTCGGATCAAATTCATTCAAATATTAATTTAAACATGAGTCATAAGTGCGAGCGAGGCAAGATATTGTAAAAACAAATGTTACATATTTTCTATTCTCGTCTACACGTTTGCAGAACCTCCATATTTCGCCATTAAAAATTAGCTCAAAAATGTTTTGATAAATTTGCTGCAAACAGCAATGATTGGTGTTTTATGGGTTTCCAGGAATTTCTTTAAAATGCTTATGCAAAACATGCAAGCCCAAGTTTGCATTTTTATAAGTAGGCAATAAAAATAAACTATTTACCTTCAGTGGCAGTACTTCTGGAACTAATTGTGTCACTCTCATTTTCAACATTTTTTGTACGTGAAAGTGTTAAAGAACCCTTTTCTGATTGTATATTGTTGAGGGTTCTTTTTATCTTTAGGATAATCGAAGTAAATGAGCAAGGATATTTATGACTTGATTGTCGTTATACACCTTTTAAATGTGAAAAGTAATGGGTTTTATGACTCAATTTTTTCCATACTGAGGGAAAGGGTTCAAGATGTGATGTTTAAGAGAAAAGGCTCACAAAAAATCTCCCTAAGAAAACTGGTCTGATGACGAACGTATAAACTTTTTGATTTTTTGTCCTTATAAAATACTTGACGCACCCCTACACGAATTCCAGGAAAGGTTTGATCCTTACTGCTTCCTACTGCTTAGATTTAAAACTCTTATATTACCACAATAATATGAAAATTGAGCGAAAAATTGTCGTCTGACTTTTCTTTCAAACTTCCGTGTTTTCCAAAACAATTCAAGTTCAAAAATATTTACGACAACAAAACTGTATCAATAAAATTTTCTTGAGAGAATGTCCAAAAAACTTTAAATGTTTGGATTTTCTTGAAGATCGTCACTAGTAAACTTGTTGATTGTTGTCCCCTTCGAGAAAGACTGGGCAATGTATGCTTTAAGATCCGATGGAAAAGAGGATCATGAAATCGAATCAAGATTTTATATGTAACATACTGTTGAATCAAATAAGAATTTTAAAATGTAGACATGCTCCGGTAAGTACGTACAGATTATTGACTACCTGCTTATATGCATATATATATTCACCTGCATACTGCAGTTCGTCTGATGATTAGTATTTCCACAGAAAAAATGCTCCTTCTCAAACAAATCTAGCTATATGAAGCGATTATGATTACTAGTAACCCATGTATTCGTATTTAAGTGTATATATGATACATATATACATACATAGAAGACACAAAGGTGGAGAAATGTGAGAAGAAGGACGCTGATAATAATACCAACGTAGTGACGATCAGCATGATTAGCATTGGTACAACTGACCAACCAGGCATATCAATAAAATTCCTATCATACATTTTGTACTGATTTTCAGCCGTATAATTTTAGGCGTCTTTGTTTGTATATACCGAAGTCGTATCTATTATTTGATTAAGGACCACAGGTAGGGCGAATGGCTTATAAAAATCGTTTAGTCTGATCAACCTTACTATCCAGTCCTCGAAGTCGGTGCTTTTTTTGCTCAGTGCACCTGAGATAGAAATATGAGATGCAAATATTTCAATTACCCTTACCGAGATTCGGATTTTTCGAGAGGTTGTTTTGATTTAAATTGCAAGTTCGAGTGTGCTAACTAAAACTAAATCTAAATTAATCTCGAGTATGAACGACAAAAATTGTTAAAATAACCCAGTTAAAGGTCGCTAAGGAATGAATTTCGTTCCGCGGAGATTATTTTAACTTTAAAATGCTTTCACGTTGGCGTTCGTATGCTTAAAACGTATTATGATGAGCTTTGCAGTATTGAAATCTTTCCACTTCACAGCGGTCCTCTTCGATAACATTCTGATAAAATAACTTCTAAATGTTCGCTTGAACAAACACCTCCATGATATTGCTGACTGCTCACAAAGGTTTCTTTTATTCTTACAATGCGTGTAATGTAATAATATAATATAATACATAATATAACAATAATGTATACATGATTATGATGATGATGCGACACAATTACATAGTATGTTGCAGGTTATATTTTTCATCATAAATGAACCTTGCTGTATCAGTAAAAATGGCACAGAGTGTACAATGATGTTTCTACTGCATACATTTAATTAACAGAGTAATAATTTTTCGACGTATGAAAATTTAATCACCCTTTTGGATTACAATATTTAAAAAATTTGAATGAAAATTTGAAATCATGTTTTACAATTGACGTTCGAAGTTTGTACTAATTTGATGTGTGTTTGCTTATAATTAATCTATATTAATATACATTATATTCTATTCTATTGCCACGAATTTAATTTATTTACCTTTTGGAATATAATATAAAGCTTGCTAGTAATTGTTTCGGCATTAAATCATAATTCGATGATACATTAATAAACAATGACATCAATTTGTATGATTTAGATTTTTTTGTTAATTTACGAATAAAATTGTTTTGATTTTTTAGGGATGCCCTGTAAACAAATTTTTAAAGCACATTTATTATTCTTCGTCATACTGTTTTATCTTTCGTGTAGAATGTAAGGTACTTAAAGGTTTATATTATATGTAATTTCTCTATAATTGTTGTTTTATTTTATTAGTTACATGTAGAAGTTAACGTATATTACTTACTTGATTTAAATTATATTAAGACGTTTAAATTTCACAACCTATATATGCATATCATATCTTAGTTCCTATTAAATTACTATGTATGTAGTGATGTAATAAGTTTTTCGTTTATTTAGTTTGATGAGTCTCGTAGTACAATAACTCAAATGTGAATGGGGTGTATTTTCTCGAAATTGATGAGTGAAAGTCTTTATGGTAATAATAGTAAGTACAACAGTAAATTAAATTTTAAAATAACCTCCGAATCGAATGCAACGATAGGACTTTCATATATCATTGACCATAATCGATGCTAAACGATATTTTATATGAGCTTATGAAAAACGTGTCGCCACTCGTCGTCGTTGGTTGATTTTACTATAGTTTACCAGAACGTAAAATCTTCTCGCCATTTGTCAAATAAATCCTAAACTCAACTCTTACTTTTCTTCAACTAACTATTTTGTTATTTACTTAGTCGTATCTATAATTTTTTAAGAAATAAATTGGGCTGATTTCGGAAATTACTACACCAAATTCAGTATAATTTGATTAATGCTATGATGTTATGACCAGAGTTCAATTGATCCTTATTATAGCACACATTAACGAGCATGTAAAACACATAAGAAATTATAGTGGTTTAATTACGGCTAAAATACACATTTATTGTTTAAGTTCGTATTTGAAAGCCTCGATAACTATATGACTGCACAGTTTTATTACAATTTCCTTAAATTAGAAAAGGAATCGTTTAGCATTAAAAGAATATAGATGATTGTTGATGCCGATTTTATACCGGTTCTATCGAATTTTAGTAAACTTCTACACTTGCTTGCTGATATATTCAAGATTAAAATGTAATTTTGAAGCACCTTGTACTTTGTATTGAGTTTGGTATCTAAAAAGTGCATTCATTTAAACAATGCAAAATCCTACTGATGATGATGATACAAAACAAAACAGCATGATGTAGAATGGTCAAGCATAACCTTGATCTTCACAAAGTATCATTTGACCTGACCCAGTCTAGTCCCAAAGGACTCAAACATGCCAGTTGTCTAAATGGCTCAGTCGATTTAAATATAACCCGTTATTTTATGATCATGTGATTAAAACGACGGTTATCGTCTATATTTAAACGTTGAACATTGCTAATCTGACGTACAACATTTTAAAAATCGAAAATTGACCAATGTTGTATAATTTTAGAACAAATTTTGGCACGGTTTTGTCGTCAAAAAGATCGCATTGCTACAAATTAGTTATATACAACGAAAATGAAAGCAAAAGAACCATACAAGTAAGCTTTTCCCACAAATGCATAAACTTAAAAACAAATTCGTGTAAGTTTCATCCAAAGAGTGTACATGTACATATAATGTAGAATGGGAATTTTCGGAAGTGCATAGAAGCAGATTAGCATAGAAGAAAGCTATAAGTTATAACATATATGCTATATGCCCTATAAAATGTACTTTAATTGAATCGGCGATGTGATAGTTTATTAAGAGATATGTATGCATGTACATACCTACACTACATCTACACACAACAAATACGTACATTAGTGTTGTTGATTGCAGCTATATCTTTTTTACGAAACAATAAAATACTATATAGCCTTTATACTTACTCTGTATGTACTTAGAGATTATGGATTGATAAAAAGCCATGAAAATGCACTTAAAATCTCTCTTAAACCTGCACTTCTTGAGTTTATGTTTATCACACTTTTGCAACGCCGCTGCTCTGAACCCGAATCTACCTCAAAAGTCAAGAAATAAAAACGTAATAATACAGCTGTATTCTCATTTGATGTTCTTAGCATAAGTTCAATACGTCAATTACAAAGTACAGAAATTAAATCAGAAAATTAAAGTTTAACATATCAAGCACATGTTGATATATTTTTGGTCACCAAATATACAAAAATGATTGAAATATACCCTAGAATAACTTCCTTTTTTAAGTTCAAAAACTAAACACGAAAGATTTATTTGTTGCGTAAGATAATGTGTATGAATTTGTAAATCATTTTTGAGCATCACAACGACCAGAACATCCAGCAAACTATAAATCATCTATTAGCTTTTTGAGTTGGAAATTGTAATCATTTGTGGCTGTTGAAAGTATAATGATAATGACTTGTGCTAATTTTAAGTACCGTCTTGAATTTCACAAAAACACATAAAAACTATAATAAAAAGTGTGCCGTCAAAAGAATGCCTCCATATAGAATGTGTTCACTTAAACAAGCCACAGAGTTTTGCGGTATTATGATGATAATTGCAGGCAAGTAGTAATTTTTTGTACTAACATATATCTTAACTCAAAACCATGCATAAAATGAACAGTACAATGAAAGTGTGAAGCTTGTGTCACTAAACATCACACATCGTTTTTTCATTTGACGACGTCTTCTACATCTCTTTTAAAGTATAATTCTACAGCACAAATCGTTGACGCATCTTTTTATTGGTTCTGATTCTATTAACCTTTGTAGAATTTAATATAATTTATATCTGAAGTAATTCTACAGAAGGCATAACAATTTAAAAAATAAAAAACCTGCTACCTGTACCGCCAATTTTTAGTTACAAGTTATAATAACCAATGGCTAACATCACCATATATACTATTATTCTTTCAGTGCCATTTCGAATTATGTTTTTGAATTTTTATTGTTACTGAAATCTATAGCAAACATTGAGACATACACGATTACTGGAATTTGCAGAATTCATCATACTGGAAAGTCATCAAAAATTCTGAAAAAGCATACAGATGTAAATGACTAACGACTTTTGTTAAAAAGTGACAATGATACATGTATGTAAGTGTTAATAATAACCATGATTAAGCCTATATTCTGATCTAAAAATTTTATACTATCTATAGTATTTATGATATGATATATATATATATTTATTACGTACAAAATACATACAATTTGTATACAAATTACTAAAATCTGTACGCTCCCGTCATTCAAGACTTTCTTTACTACCAACATTATTATGATTTTTCATTGCCCCAATAATCATAATACTTTTATGTCCTACTCATTTCTCTGTGCATACCAATATTTCAACTACTGCTTCATTATAAAACAACCGAAAGAGCTGCCGTTTCAACTTGCTGCTATACCCAAGACCTGTTTCTTTAAGTGTTGTATGTGTATTCACAGTTCATTTAAGTACTATTATTAGGCTTGAGAATTTTATGCCGTTAAAAACGGCAAAATATGTATGCTGATATGCCGTTAAAAATGGCAAAATATGAC
>JAQFXM010003700.1:0-19297 GCA_034693345.1 Entomobrya multifasciata
TTATTTATCATTATAGACACTAATGTTTGGATAGGTAAGAAAGACTTTGTTTCTGTTTTTAATTTCTCCCAAATACGAATACATGATATAACAGTGCGTTTGAATTTTTCCTTGTACATTTCAGGTAACCAGCTTTTAATTCGAGAGCTTCTTGACATTCATTTCCAAACTTTGACTGGATCAATGAAGGCAACTGTGATAATTCCGTGGACGGTTCTGCAAGAAATTGATCACAATAAAAAATCGGAAAAAGCTTTCGAATTCAGAGGGGCTGCAAAATTTATTCATAGTTTGCTATCAAATCATGATCCCCAGGTAATAGGAGAAAAACGAATAGATGCTGCCATTAGGAATCATGTTAAGGAATTGGTTAACGATGATTCTATTTTGAACTGTGCCATTAAGTGTAGCAAGTTGACACAAGTCAAAGCGGTTAGTAATCATTTATTTTTTAATTTCAAGCATGCGAGATTTCATAAAAAGCAAGAAAATAAAAAAATATTAATTTGTTGGTCGTAGGTATTGCTTACAAATGACATCAACCTCCTCAACAAAGCATTGGTACATGGTTTAGATGCCTTCAAAGCCAACAACGAGCTTATCAGTAATCTTCGCCGATGTCTCACTGACGTAAATGACAATCATAGTCAAATTATTTGTGATCTAGAAGAGTTAGACAATTCTTATGCCAACCAATCGCAGACCCGTCCACCCTCCGACAGTTTTATTGCTTCGCCATCGCCATTTCATTTAATAAATAGTTCATTTACGTCAAATTCAAGTGGGCAGGGTCAATTATGTAGTTCGTTGGAGGATATCGAAATGGAAGTTGATGATCCAATGGGAATGGATGAAAGTGAATTTCATCCAAGTGAAATAAATAGTAGTACAAACGAAGAAATTAGTACAAGTCTTGCTGCAAATCAAATGTCTTATTCACCACCGCCTGACCTTCCAACGTTTGAGGCTGTCGCAACGGCTGTACAACAATCATTAACATCTGTAAGAGTTTTTTGGACTATTGATGTCGATTTTTTCAGTCGATATAGAATGGTTTTGTAAATGAAGATCTTTTGAATTTTTTAGATAATTATTCCAAAAATGGTAAAAGACTATGGAAAGGATGGCTGGAAATGCGCATTAAAAGTTAAACCACCATTTACTTTCGAAAGCGCTGTGAAGTGTATTCAGGCTCATTGGCTTGCTGTTTTCTCAGAGATTTTTCCGCCACGTCATCAAAATGTAGTAGATAATCTAGTAGATATGTTTCGCAACAAGCCAAAAAGCTTAAACTCCGAAGATTTTAAAACCTGGAGGCTTACAATTAGCGAACTGGCCTTGGCTCTTCTCAGCCATAACGATAAAATATCCAATGCACCCCGTGTTGCAGAGTGTTGTCGCCTTCTGCAGGTAATCAATTGGAATAATAATTGATAATCTTGAAAAACAATGGCATGTGGGGATTACTAGATGATGACTTTAATTACCCTTTGTTTTAGGCTTACATTGAATTGGAACAAAATAACTCGGCATGAGGAAACACATCACGAGTTTGATAATTTTCATCTTCAATGTACATTATATTTTTTAAATGAAAACTTCTTAACACAAAAGAGTACTTAGCTTTCTTTCAAAAAGTACAAGATTCAATAATATATATATTTATTATGACTTTTTGTAAGACACGTGACACACTTAACATTAGTTAACCATATGCAATGTATTTATTCGACATAAATATTAAGTATTTTGAAGAGTTCTCACTACTCTTTGTATTATTTTGGAATTATGTAAGAACATTTCCCATACATATTTTTTTTAATTGGTCCAATATTTTATTGACTTGTAATTGTCAGCGTCCCACTCCCAGCTCAAACGACTCAGATGAAACGGTAGGTTTATTGGTGAAATATGCTGAGGTATTGTATTCCAGAACGTGAATTCCCAGAGCTGTTACCACATGTAAATATTGATTGATAAATTCAATCCCTAAAATACCCCTTGAAAATTGTTTCTTTGATACTATGACCCACTGGGGTAGAATTTCATCCATGTATTTGTAAACCATAAGTGCCTGCATGGAAGATAGGAAAAATGTGATATGTATATCTTCTCAAACTATGTATTTATAAATATTTTATCTGCATGCAATAAACCAAACTATTTTTTGGGAGTACAGATATTATCCCACCAATTAACTGTACCTGTCCGAACGTTCCAAGAATAATTTCTGCTCGACCATCCATGTCAATATCTGCTACACAACAAGCCTGCACAGTGTCCCACCGAGAGCTGAATTTTAGAGGTGTTCCACTTTTAAATCGCTCTTCGTAAGAATTTCTACATAAAACCATTTAATAATTAAAATTCAAGAGAGCGTCGGAAACGATGATATGAGAGTGATCATTTTCATCAATCATAAATGTGTTCAAATTACGCATAAACATAAGTTGGAGACAACGCCGAGGAGACTATCACATTTAAATCAAAGCCATCCAAGTATGACTGAATCGATGTAATTAAACCATCATAAGTGTGCTCAATCTTTTCATAGAGTTCATCACTGGACGCAAGTGTATTATCTAGCGACTCGGATAAACTTGATGAATCCCCATCCGGCCCATTTCCTCCCAGCCCAATTTTTCGTATTTCTTCAGACAACTTCTCTGAAATATCTTCAACTGGACTGTTCTGATCTGGGTTGGTGGAGTCACTCTCTGGCTGAGGGCTTGTGCGAGATTTGGAAGTAGCCGTTGAGGCAGTGCTTGCAGTCATACTACTACTACCTTGCATTTTAGATTGCGGCTTACATGTGACAATCCAAATGAGGAGAGTTCCATTTTGAAGTCCGCATAATGTAATACGCCTGCTGGTATAAATGGTATTTAATTATTTGCCCCATTTTGCTATATACTACAGAGCAGCAAAGCATACACTGAGCGTACCTAGTGATTTCATTTACTGGTTCTATGCGGAGTCTTGTGACAATGTCTGGAAACCTTTGTGAAAGTTCCGGGAAATATGTTCCAACAGGAACTTCAATAAAGGTTGACGACTCGTCATCAGACTCATACACATGAACTTTATTATCCGATCCGCTAAGCAGAAGTACATTGCCCTGTTGGCAAAAATCAGGCACACATTTATGACACACACGATATCAAAGTGATTTTAGAGTATTCATTTAAAATATGATAGAATGTTTCCACCCACAAAGTTTCCGTTGGATTTCACCACTGGAACATGATACAAATGAAATGGAAAGTAGTCTAAATTGAATGCAACATGATTTTGGCCAATGAATTCAAATTGGCTAGTATGGAACTCTTCTTTTGGTTGAAAATTCATTCTAGAAATTGATTTATTAGATCCCGTGGAAGTGGTCGAGGTTGGCGAGTTTTGGTCAGAGGATGATATCCAAGTGGAATATATATGAAGATGAGCAGTAACATGTTTTCCTTTCCCGACAGGTATGGCCCCTGGCACATTAGCACCATTTACTTTCTACAAGTGTTAAATAATGCCCACTCTCGTTATTATTACAGAGTGAAAGTTAAATTCTCTAAATTATACAATCAAAATATGTTTTTCGGGGTTAACCTGTACAAATGCTACAGCAAGAACAGGAAAAGTATCTACATAAGCGTCTACGGCGATGATATCACATTCATCTGGAAAGGCAAAAACAACAACAAAAACTACTTTAAGAAAAGGGCATCAAATCAAATACCAATCAAATTCACTCAAAAATACAGGTACAACTTCTTTACAGGGTGGTGGTATAGAAAAATTGATCAATAAAATTACAATTTATCTACGACATACGTGGTAAATTTTGGAGTGGAACTTCACGAACTTCCTTCTTGGAAATCTGTGCATACACCTTCCCATTATCCCCCGTTCCAACAATTAAATGATTCCCGAGTTTACACACAGAGTAAATATTTCCCTGCGACGGAAGCTGAATGAAATGCTCTTCTTTCATGATGATCCAAGTTAAAAATTAATTCACAGTAGCGAAATGTTCACCAATTTTGGAATGTAAAGTTTGATACACTTTTTTGAAAGCAAACAAACACCTGCTGAGCAGCTACATCACAAACATTGTACAGCTGTGTTACTACTTTCATTACTAAACACATGTGCTTTCCCGCAAATACACCTTGTGTAAAATGTAAATACACTTTTCTATGGTTGCCTATGCTTTTCCTTTGTTCACCAAGTTGGTTTATAGCATAGCTGGCTGAGTCACAGGCACAGGTGCAAGTGCAGATGAGGTGAAACGGTGAAAGTGTGAAAGCCAGCACATAATGATTAATGCGGGGGTGGAAAGTGGATGAAATGTCCGTGCAATTAAATTAAATTTAAGACAAATCATTAATTTTTCTTTATAATGCATTTTTATAGTTTATTCTCTGAGCGTTTAACAATTTTTTATATTATCATTGAATAATATATAGTAGTTTTACATGATTTTTTTGAAGTATACATATATACTAAACACAAAAAGGTATAATAATATGTAACAGAGATTATTTTTTAAAGATAATTGTGGTAAATATCCATTTGTAAACGTAAGAGATATCGCATAATATTTTTAATGATCACATACAAGATTTATTTTGTCATTATTACTCGTGTTTTACTTACAATAAGTTTTATATACATTGCACAGAATGTAAGATGAAGAGATACACATTTTTTAATGTTTTTTTACGTTTTAATTTACTAATTACTCATCGCGATACATATGTATTTTGTGTATGAAGAAAAAATGGTGATAATATTTTAGATAATTAGTTGTGATTTTATCTATTTTTTCTAAGGAAAGTTGAGATTATAACATTTTAATTTATCCTTGATTTCACGTGATTTTAAACAAGTTAAATATTATATGCTTAATATATAGTTCACGTGAACAACACAGTTTATGATGCGATTTATTTGCATAATCTTGTTTAGTGATAATATTTATTTTCACTAATGAATTATCGTGTTTCTACGTTTGCTACATATGAACATTATACAACTTTTTAAATTGTAATAAGGTTTTTGAAACATAATTTATATAACTGTTCATTTATATAATTACATTACACATTATAGAATTGACTATAAGTCAATATCAGTAAGTTTTTATACACAGCAGTATGTATACCTTTTTATTCATTTTTTGAACTTTTACATGCATTTGACAGTAATAATGATTCATTTTAAACTTTCTCCATATAATTTTAGAATATACCTAGATAAGTGCAATATACAGTATTTATTTATATAGATATTTTATATATAGTATCTTTTTGCTGACTGATTCAGATTACATTAAATTTATATATAACGTTTTTTGCATATGAATAAGCAAAAAAAACTATTAACAAAAAATTAACACAGAGCGAAGTAATAACTTAATAGCAGTATAATATATGTAACACTACTAATAACAATGAAAAATGAAACATAAACATAACATATCGTCGTAAGTCTCTTCTTTTTAGGTAATTTAATTAAATGTTTTAATATTTTACCACGGTCTCCACACCCCTTCTTCGGGAATGAACCTGTATGACTCATTTTTGCACAAATTCAGAGGTCGACTAAAGTCTAGGGGCTCATACTCACTATACATTTGATACTCGCCGTCATGTGGGGGCCCAGTGTAATTGTCAAGATGACTCACACTCCCTGCTGATGAGCTACAAGCAGGACTGTCACGAGAGGAGTGGGGGGTTACGCACAAGTTGATTGCTGCCGACGAGTGGCATTCTGCATTTTGTATGAAGTCTTGTTCCATCATTTGGCTTTGTCCTTCTGATTTTGTCACGGGTACCATGTACGACGAAGCCAGTTGCTTTGCTGTACTGCTGCTATCACTTCGACTGCTGTTACTTCTGCTCCTCTTGCTATTCGAAATGGGGTAATCTATTCTGAGGGTGTCACCAGAAGAAAGGAATCTTGCAGAGCTGGCAGTACTGCTATTGTACTGATTATTAGGATGGTGATGCGGGTGGTGGTGGTGATTGGAGGAGTACGACTCGTTACTCGTTGATAGGTTATTATTATTGGAATCATTAGGGTTGTGAGTGCTACTCGGGCTGGAACAATTGGAAGGGGATAAAGAATGGTTGGAAGAGGTATCCATAAAAAGAAGTTGTTGGGCAGCTTGTTGTTGCTGTTTGATACTTCGTTTTGAGGTTGACTTTACTACAGGTTCACTCTTTACACTTGCTGGTGACAAGCCAAATGACTGGACAGTGGTGGTGGTGGTGTTACTGGTGTTGTTTGGGGGAAATGGGGAAGCGTTACTTAAACTCTCATCAGACCCTAGTGTGAGCCTTGCTGAGGGGGGTGTTATTGCAGAAGATGTGGTGGAGGATGAGGATGCAGTTGCTGATGACAAGAGAGATGGAGAGGTACCGTTGGCTGTCATCATCACTTCTCCACTTGACCCTTCGCGAATGCTCTTTAAGTGGGTTACTAGCTTGTCTATTATACTTGCGCTTATTTTGGCTTTCTCCAGATATCTTACAGTCTCTTTTGAGCAGTCCTACAAGAAAAAATGAGAAGAAAATTATATAGTTAAAGTATAATAAATAATAAGTATAGATATAATTACATGGGTAATATGATACTTCTATATTGAATTTTTTCACAGAAAAAAACCCACGGCATTTTTTTACTTGGGATATCCTGCCTAATTGTATGTGTTCAATGTTTGATATGCTGACAACCAATAATACAAAGAGAAAATACATATATTTCAAGAGCTTCACCACCTTCGACGTTCAATAGAAAAAGGGCAAAAGCCTGAGCAAGAGAACAACATAAAGTAAGCCCACCACTAAACAATATACAATTCCATGAAAGAAGTTTTTTCTCCTCGATTGTGTGAAACCACACCCACATACCCACATTCAACCTGACTTTGGTGGATCGGCTGCACACGGCTTATAGCTCCCTATAATTATAAGTATTAAAACCAAAAAACCGCCGGGGAATAAACGTCTGTTGATATTCATGTTTGTACCCAATAACAAAACTCACTCTAATTAAAAATTTCCTTAAATTATTTTCTCTTTTTGGGTGCGCAATATTCAGTTAAAGATATTTTTGGTATGAAAATGTATACCCGATACATAACGTCCAAAACTCGTGGTAAAATTATAAAGGTGAGGTTCGTCATACTTTTGGTCATTTTGGAGGGTTTGCTATCAACTCATGTCAAAAAAGACAGTTGTAGAATTGCAGACAAATAAATGCGGTAGTACTAAATGTATTGACTACTCTTTCTACAAATAGAATCGATGTCTGGCTTTGCGAAAAAAACGATATAAAAAATTGAAAAATCGTTTGATATGAATATTTACCTCAAAGCCTTCAATGAATTTTTGTTCATCTGATTTCTTCACTGTTTGGAGGTACGTCACAGTCAGCTCCAGAATATCGGCTTTTTCCAGTTTGGCATGCTTCTGACCCTGAAAATAGAAACAAAGAGAAATGTTTAGCTTATAGGTTGTTATCTTGGGTTTGTCGGCTGTCAGTATTCCATTATGTTCGATTTATAAATAAATTATTCCATTTAATCGACCTATTACTCATCAACTTTTGTAGTGAGGGCAAATACGGCTTGGCTCAAGCTCAGTTTAAAAGACAAGCGTTTAGATTCTCATGTCTATCTTGTTTATAGATATGCATGCGTTAGCATTTTCTATGTACGTAGTAGAACGGTGTTTTCTTTAGTTAGGTAATCATTTAAACTACATCGAATGTTATATTATTACTAGTCATTAAATATGGATTGGTGGTGCATGTGACTTGCCAAGATGGCATCAACCTGAGACTGATTTTAGGTCTGATTTTTAAGTCGAGTGGGTGTGACACACGTAACCTCGCCTAACGAAAAATAAATAGTTTAGTTGATGATACCATCTAAAACCCTTTCATATCCTAAACTGTCCACGCAATTCTGAATACTAAAATGATATTTTTCTCTTTAGTAACGTAATGTAACCAGTAACTAAACTGAGTAGTAAGACCACCATCGTATGAATTGCATTGTACTAAATATAACCACGACAAGCATTGAATCAATAAAATTGCATGAAGAGACGCATATAAATGTGGCATTGTCAAATAATTTAGTTTTAATAAAACAGCTTTCCAATGAAGGTGGAAAATCTTTTACATTGGAAATGATATCGCAAAAATCATTGTTGTGGGTGGTCCATACATAGAAAGAGTGATGATGATGACTGAATGCTGGTGAATGGAAAAACGGGGAGGTTTATTTATAAATTTATAATTTAATTAACTCTACTCCAATGGGTGTGTAAAGTATTGAAAATTATTGAAAATTATTGAAAGATATTTTAATTGGATAAAAGCAAATTAAGTAAAGGGGTTATTGCACACAGACAATCTGATGGTTTTAGTTAATAAAGTTACGACAGAGAAAGAATGCAATTTGAACACTTGCGTTTTTGTCTGTATTTTAATGGGTTCATCCACATTTGAGCTGTTTATGAAAATCCTTTATTCAATTTATACCAATTTCCTTGCCTTCCGTTTGGTGGGAAAATATTTATAGGAGGATTAGCAACTACTACAACTACAGGGAAATAATATCAGTAAGTGAACGACTGCTCTACCTTCGATAATCAGCAAATATTTATTATTACCAGACTCAACCAGACTATAATATTTTGATAAATACTTTACTACTGGCATCAATAAACTGTACAGGATTATAATGTTTTATTGCATATAAAAACGCAATAAGCAACTGGAAAATTCTAAGCTTTTTGCTGCAACAGACTACACATATATCATTAGGCTGTCAATGAACGAGAAATCCTAAAAGTGAGACATACAGACCCAATGCGATATACTGTTTTACTAAAGTCGTGTCGTCGTAGCCGTAGCGTATGCAGTAAACAAATATCGTGATTATAATGAATGATCATGATCAGTAATAGTGGCAGTGCACTGGTGAGGGTGATGGTGTCTGGTCTGGCAAACATCAACTTTGGCCTCATCACTTGCTACACTCTACTGATATTATTACTACGCTAGTATTTAAAAGTAACCTACGTGTGACTTCGTGACTACGTGTACTTCAGAACAGTTTGCTTTTGCTTGTATCGATAATCTTATTGAGCAATTACCGTCATTTAATGCCAAATAGGCCTAAACGTTCATTCAGTCCTTTAAAAGAAAGTAAACTGAAAAGTGGTTTGTCTATGTGGCTGGATTTAATACATTATATGCCACTTGGTAAAGTTAGTTTCAGCCAAGCGAAACAAATAATTCATGTATCACTCACTCGTAATTTTTTCATATGTTTTTCATTCTGTTCACTTTGTGACCACCAACCGCAGCTTTGCCATTACACTCCCTTTAAATGAATCACATATTATTGCTGACTCGACAGGGGAGGAATTTTTTTGAAATTAATATTTGTCAGTAAATGTCCTCTGTAAGGTCATCCATTAAAAAATTTCGTCTTTACGAAAACGATATAATTTGCTTGTTTAGCTAGAAACATAACTATCACATAATTATAAGTATACTTATATAAAACTATGTGTTTTGTAGATGGACATAGATAAATATTTACAATTTAATTTTGCCGTCCGGAACAACCTACAATATTCCCTGTTATCTTTAATTATGGTTTAATATGTAAGAGTTATGTAGGCACGTAAAAGCCAAGACCAATATAATAATCTATCGATTTATTTTTCTGGTTGGGTAAAATTTACACGTATAAATAGTTGTCCTTTCATCCAATCCAAAGACAAATATATTGAACAGCAATTTTTTCACAGAAAAGCAACATACAATCTGCATCTGGTCAGACAACGAAATGATAAGTAGTAGTAATGTAATGAATGATGATCTGATGAAAAATAGTATATTCGCTCATAACCAGTCTCAACCTGTCTATGGTCTATTTTTATCATTAATTAAAAACAAATTTATTTCATTATATGCCATATTATTATCCTTACATATATATATGTCAATATATACTCTAATCCACTAATTTATTTTCCATATCATGTCCCATAAATGACAAGGCAAGGATTGCAAGAGATGTTTGTGTGGATGACATTATTTCTACGCACCCGTTATTCTGATGTCTGATTTGTTAAAAAAATATTTGCAAAGGTTATTGGAAAATTTTGCTTCGTGAGTGGTTTCGTGTTGATGATCAGGCGGAGTTAAAATTTATGAATGAATTGAATGAAACATGAACTTTAGCACAAAAAAGTAGATTTTTTTCTTAAGTGATTACCTCAACACGTGTTGAATCGACGATCAGGGTTTTGAGGATAGCAAGGCTCTGGTTAATACGAGCTCGTCTTCTTTTCTCCATCAAGGGCTTGCTTGCCTGTAATAAATATAAATAAAAACATTTTTTAGCATTTTTAAAAATTAAATGTTTTGAAAAGTAAAAGTAATGACTAGAAATGCTTTCATCTGAAAGAGTCTCAGATTACCCCAAACGTAACCTTCATACATATGTATATGTATGTCTACATTGTGTGCATATTTTATATTGACTAAACAAATCAAACTCAGCCATCACGTCACGTCGCAGATTTACAGTCACGAGTCATGCATATGCATTCATTTAGGGTTTGGTTTTTAGGATGACACCATGATGCGCATACCATAATGGAATTAAAAGTTGTGCAAATGACTCTTTATAAATGAGTGTCAAATGGCAAAAATTAGCGTGTGTACATTTTCAACTGAAAAGACGCATTTAGCTTTTAACCGATAATAGCATCAAACGCTCTAAAGCTCGCCTTTGAAGCTACCGTCAGCAAAAACCAGTCAGTCAGCCACACGAGAGAGTCATACTCAACTATAAAATCTCTTGTCTCTAAAAAGACATTTTGCAAAAGCGTGTACGTGTATACAATTACACAATGAATAATAAAAAACCGCAGCATCCTTTGCGTCATTAGCGCTTTATAAACTTGTCTTATGTCTTTCATCAGGGGTGCCCGCTGTCCACAGTCTGCACAAAAGGAGACCGCATATTTTTTATAGATATTTTTTAAAAATCTACACGACTACTACAATTGACACTGCACTGCAGCGGACTGGAGTAAATTTAAATGCATGTATGTTTGATGTTGCTTTAAATTTATGGACTTTTTACATCAGGTAATCTTTTCAATCTGCTTTGTACAAACGTACCCCTCTCCTCCTCGTGCTTAATTTTCTGCATAAAAGCCAAACACGGCAATAAACGAACTCATTAAAATACCTCACGTGCATACCTGATGAATGAGGAGCAACGCGTCTAGTAAAAAAAATCGCTGCGCTCTACCTAGAAAGAGACGGTTATGGATGAGTGATTACAGGTCGTATAAAGATAATTTACTACCGAACAATAAAGACATGGACATGCAGTGCAGGAGTCATCTGAATTTTTTTAGTACATATTGGTAAAGTGAGATAATGCGATGCGAATTCTTCGTAATATATTATGATTTTCCTTTTCACTATTTTTTTCCAAATAATTGTATGCAATATCGCTGGAAATTTTTCTTTTCAAACCGGTCGGAATGATATTGCACATTTTTTTACAAATCGTTTCATCGTAATAAAAAAATCATGGTTTAGTTTGATTGCAGCAAAAAAAGCAGCGTGGTGACTGGGGAATTTCATGCTGGTAGTTTGCGCAGTATATAGCATAGCATGACTATGGCATATAAAGTGTTAAATAACAGACTGATATATAGTCACATATAAAACTGATATTATGACGATTTTTTACGATAGATGAAATGATGGCATAAATCAGATAAAGCTCTGCATAAAAAATATTTGTGTGCGTATTTCACAATAAATAGTCAAAAATGTTATTGCTTACTTGGTATCATTTATGTGTATGCACGCGAGAATGTACCACGTTTACGTGTGATATGATATTATGGTTAATGTCAGATTAAATTTATTTTAAATTTACAATTGTGATGGGACGGATAATAATAAAAATAATAAAAATAACAGAGTTTTTGTGAAACTTACCCTTCTGTTCTCTGCGGAGATGGTTTTATTTAAATTCTTATCTCCAGTTACTTTTGACGCCGTCATTTTTGCGGTCATGTAGGAAAACTGATTGTTGAGAGAATAAACAACAAATTTATTTTTTTCCTTCCTACTGATTTTACAATCAGAGCAGACAGACGAGTAAAAATTTCAGAAAAAAAACACGTCAAAGTTTTTTTTACAAAGATGTTTACTGCCACACAGATGCGCGAGGTAATTTATGTCTGGAGAGTTTACGAAATCGTCTTATTTAAAATTTAAATATTTTTTTCTTTCCTAAACACTTTTCGTCCTTACTCAAGTTCGTAACAAAGTTCAGGGTGGTTGTGGTCAGTTTCATGAGCGTACATAAACGTAAACAAAGATGGTTATGTATACATTTTAGCTTTTATCTCTTGCAATAAACTGAAAATGTGGAACACGAAAGAAACCACTTTACTTTTTTGTTTGTTTTAATAAATTGTCAGTTTTAACACAGACCAGAAAACAAGTTCACACGAAGGGACCCTAAAATATTACATAAGGACCCCCAATAACTTGTTGAAACAAAAACAGTCAATTTATCAGCTAGGTCAACAGTAAAAGTTATGAAGAATCAATATTGTTTTGTTTAAGTGAGAGAAGAGGGGGAAATGGTATTATGCGTATCATGACATCATCACTCTTCTTCTCCAACGAAATGCCCTTCTTCATTCGTAACATTGACAGGGTTGCTCTCTAATGACCTCTTGACGCCATGAACATGAAGGTAAAATCGGATGAATGTCTTCTGAACCGTCTGCGATCACATTCACATAATCTTGTCTCTTCTCCCTGTGGTGTGGTAATAAGGCTAAAGAGCACGGCCCGATGATAATAAAAATATCAGAACTTTTTTTGCCGGTGATACGTTGGTGGTGGTGTTGAATGATGAAATACACAGTGCGTAGTTGTATCAGCTAGACATGTAAATCATTTAATATCGATATGAAATATAGATATGATTTTTTTTCCGACAGCACAAGCACAATTTATTTTCTAGCTGGGTGGAAGTCAGTAAAATATTTTATATATGGAAATGACAGAGAGTGAATTACATGAGAGTTTTTTTCTCGCACAGAGTTATTCCTGACAAGATGGGGTTACGTCGTCAGACCAAAAAAAAACTATCTTTCGTCTCAGATTTTCCTTGATACTTTTCCTGTCACGGTAAGGAAAGTGAAAGAAGGCAAGAGCGATGAACAAAGATATAATATTTTTCTGTTGAGTGGTTTGTTGCGTTGCTTTTCCTCTTGCATGGGATTTATTCAGACGATGATGAGGATGATATTGGTTATTAACATGAATTACTACTATTCACTGTGAAATAATAAGATTTGAGATATATAATTCCACTCGTCCGCCTAGAAGATTTTTGAAAAAAGCTGATCTGATGAAACCACGCTTTTTTCAGCCACTCAGACAGATTTTTAAATGTTTGCTGTTGTTGAAGCAGCAGAGAGATGACTGATGAATACCAGATAAGGGTTAGGTCAGGACACCACCCTTTCAAAAGGAAATGTTGGGATATTAGCGTAGGTATATCGTACTTAATATTTTTGTAAATCTCTGCTCTTCAAGAGAGAATCTGCTGCTGTTGTTGTTATTACTGCGGCTTCTGTGTTTCTGTCTCTTGATTCATGTGAAGAGATTTTTTTACGGTATGGATTCTTTTTTGGAGTACTACTGGTTGCACGTCTGATCTGGGGATTGCGTAATCGAAGAATACCACCAGCGACGACTGAGTCAAATGCTTTTTATAAGCTTTTCTTTATTCACTTGTCACTTTTTTTAGTGAGGCGATAATATGTTTTATTTGGTTTGGTGCTGTTTTGCGCTGTTGTGTATAGGTACATATACATTCATTTAAGTATGTATTACCGACAGTAAAAGGAAGCTTTCCAGGATGCTTCTTTGACAAGAATGATTATTACAAGCGAGCGATGGCGATGATGATGACGATGTGATGCCACAAAAACAGCAGTGGCAGAAAACAAGTGTTCTCTTTAAGTGTCTATGTAACTCGTTCGTATGTATTAAAATCTTGACTTAGTTCTTTCTGATACAACCACTTAAAGTAAAAACCAATGTCATATAAATTATTATTTTTGTAATATGTGTGGTGGTGGTGGTACTACTGTGGCTGTGGCTGAGATGGTGCCATTATTATTGAGTGAGCGTATTAGGAATTTTGTGGGTACGTGTGTGTGTCTGATGTGGATGCTTCTCGTCAACCATGTAAACACGAGTTATTCATGGACCGCAAACAAGGCGCAAAGCACATAGTAAAGTCACTCACACGACAAACTTTTGGTTGGACGACGACACAAGAAGAAACGACGTAGTAAGAACTGTAATATCTATTAAATAACTAATAGAGCTACTTTACCTATAATATATCGTTCAAGTCAACGAGAGAAGAAAGGGTATAAATATCAAAAAATGAACATGTATATCATGTATGTATGGATATACTTTTGATATTATATCCCTTTTAGGTTTTCCCCTTTTAACTGCCGAAGTTTTATTTAGGTTCACAGTGGTTTGTTTTATAATACTCACTCACTCATGCACTGCTGCCTTGAATCAAAAGTGTTCCTGTTTACTGGATAATGGGATGGATAAGAGAACTAGTTACGGCTATGCTCTAGCTGAATAGATGATTGATTGAACAAGTAAGAATCACTAGTCTTTCTCTTTTAAAGCCTTTTTCCTTCTATCCTCAAAATTGTGTATATCCATTTATACGTTTATAAAACAGAAGGAGAGTATTTTGTACATGGGATATTTTGGAGATGAATGAGTGTTATAAGTAGCGGAGATGAACAAAAGAGTTAAAACTTCTTTTCAATTCATTCAATCAGTTTGAGAGGAAGATGGGATGCTTGTTCACTTTTATCAGTAAGAATTTCCTCGTTATATAATCCTGATGACTTGTATTTTGTATGGAATAAAAGGGGTTTTCTCCTTAATTCCTCCTAATTGTAAGATGCTCCTTTCAGTTATTCCTCTGTGGATTGGATGCACGTTATAAGGGAACAAAATATTTTTTCTCTTTTATATTGAATCAGTAAAGGGCGAAAAATTTGTATTTCGTTTATAATCTTATTTTTGAAGTTCAATTGTTGTATGGACAAGTTTGGTCGATCGATCATCGAAATTCTACGGAGTACGTGTCTTCTCTCTGATTTTGGCAGAAAAAGGGATGTATTTCTGGTTACGGTGACGGTGACAGTGACTTGTCGCAATTGTCAATGATAACAATAATGGATTTTCAATCCTTTGATTTTTCAGAAAAGTGCATAAGCATGCAGGTTGGTTAGACCGTTCTGATTCTCTGTCTTGTTGACTTTGTAGTGACTGGGTTGTTTTTGGTGTATGTAATATTATGACATGGCATATATTCGTCTATTACGTTCAGATCAATGAATGCTCAGAAAAAATCTCGTGACACTCTGTTTTTGTCTCAAAAGTGTTATCACACAGGCCAAAGCTTAAACACCGGTACAAAGATATAGATTCTTCTTTTTCTCTCTAAATAATTTGATGAGCCATCATACGACACAAACTGTAGCATTTGTTTTGTATACAAGTAAATGTAAGTCTGATAATCTAGGTATTTTAAGTGAATGACAGGCTGACGATGATTCAGGTTGACAATTGAAGGCGTCACGTCAAAACCGTTTCATTTTCAATTCCACCTTTCTTTTTATTGAATTCTGTTCAGTTGTCGCGAGTAGCAAGCGTTTTTCGCTTGTTTGTCTGTCTGACTGAATAACTTTGTGTATTTACTCTTTTCATGAAAGGGATGTCCCATTCGTTATGCCGTGCCGTCACAAAAAAAGTCAAACAAAATCCACAGGTCACTCTTCTCTCCTGTTGTTGATATTCTCCTATTACGTGTCCAAATATAATACTTTTAGTAAAGACCACAGAGAAGCGAAGAGTCACACACACAAACACTTTGTTGCACTGTATGGCTATTATTATCAATGAGAATGATGATGATAAAGGTCTCTGTATTATTTTTGAAACGGGTAAATGTGGTATCGATGATGCACGTTCATGAGTGAGTGCACAAAAACATTCATATATGAGCATACATTCCAATATTCTTGTTTATGTTCATATGTCAAAGCGGAATACGCCCAATTTCAAAAAGAGAATGGTTTTTTTCTTTACAAAGACAGTTCTCAATCAGCGCAGTTTATAGGAGGAGAATCTAAGTAGATTTTATTGTGGTAGTTATTGAGGTGATTTTTTGGCTCTCCGTTTTCGTTTTTGTCTGCCGATCCTCTTCTTCTCTTTTTTGGCAGTGCAGTGGTATTTGTATTATGGACCGTAATGGTTTATTGCACTTGTAACAAAAAAGTTTAATGACAACAATGAACGTATTTATATATTTTATTATTATCCCTACATAAAATATGTACCTGCATCCACTCTTCATTCATGAAAACATGCTACCACCATAATCATATCACAAAACAAGACTATTTAGGTCTAAAGTCTTTTATCATCTCTGCTTTTTTGCGCACAAATATGATATGGCGAAGGCATACACACGTAAAACTCAAACAGGTCACCTTCTTTTCTTTCTTTTCTACGTTCTCCGGCTTACTTTTGTTATAGCTTTTGATGGATGCTACCACAAATAATAAAAGTTAATAGTATTACTAGATGTATTGCATGTGGCACTTGGCTCCTTTAAATCCAACTCGAAAAGACAGGTTAAACTTATTTCTTCTCAAAATGAACCCTTTACGTCACAATAGATCATCGGATTATGGTATTGACAAGATGATGGCATTCGTCCAGGACTACACACACACAACAACAACAACCACACATACTTGACTTAATGTAAAATATGTGTATATTGTGCATACAAATTTTTTTATCGTTTAAAAAACCACCACCAGCAGCAGTTATATCTGTAGGCTGAAAAGATCCGATAGAAAGATGTGTGTGTGTGTGTATTATTATCCCCAATCCCCACACAAAACAGTTTTTCAGGTAGGTTTTTTGCATTAATATTGCATGCGATGGCCATATAACCAAGTATATTTATCGGTCTCTTTTTTCAGAGAAGAGCATCAAACTGGATTGCTCGCGTTTTTGTTTCTAAAGTTGGCGTGTTGCTTTTCTGCGAGCTATTCGAAGTAATGTGGATAATGTGGTGGTGGCAGAGAGTCAGAGAGGCTGTGTGAGAGCTAACTCAATTGAATGGTTTGTTTTGTTTGCAGATGTACCTAACGCGAAGAAGATGATGTGATGAGATTTTTGCCACATGAAAAGAAGGGTTTATTTTGTTGGAACGTATACACGTTTTTGCTTCAACGAAAATGAGTAGGTTGTTGTTGTTTTTGTTGGGCGATTGGGATATGCGAGTGATGTTAAAATGTTGAGAATTTTTTCTCTTTCGTACAACACCCTGAACGAATTAATTTGATGTGACAAGCAGGTTTATCTTATTGAAGAGCTGTTTAATTCCTCTGTTGAGTTGATAGTACTCTTGTTTTGCTCTTTAAGTAGTTCTTCTGTTATGACGATGGGATGATGATGGTGTGTTGGGTCCAAGGAGAGCACAAATGTCATGTGTGTACATATAACGAGCTCGTTTGCGAGTAAACAAAGTGTAGCGTCTTTCTCCAAAGAATTCTACTTGTTTTATTGGAGATATGTGCAACAAAACGGTTACGCGTTTACGAAAAAAATAGGAGACTGCTGAACTGATGATGATGATGAATTCAACAAGAGCAAAAGGGTCTCTCTGAAATGAAAATCCCCGAGATTGTATTCAAGTGCACGTAGCAGGTGAAGGTATTTTGAAGACAAAGAGGAATGATTATTTGTGATGGGAGAATGACTTTAGTTCAGAGATACTTTTTAAGGACGCAGAAAAACAGTGGCCTTAAAAATTGATTGTGACACTCTTTTTTCACCCTTTCTCTTCAAAACATGTATGTATGTAAGGGAGCACAAGAACAATTCTTATTCACTTACTGAGTTTCTTTTCAGTCTATTCAACTTTTTTTTTCTTTGAGGTTCCAAGGTTTAAATTTGAGTTCTTTTTATCCAGAATGAAAAAAGTATCTGTTTTTTCATGTGTGATGTGATGCGTTGTTGTCGTAAGCAATCAAACAGTGATAATGAATCAAGTAGGGGAAGTCCATGACATAATAGTGGTGACAGTAAGAAATGTTTCCCCTGACGCTTTTTTTCCTTGCACAAAAATCCTATAGAGAACCACCGCACAATTTATTGTGTAAAAAAGGGTTACTCAAATATTTATCCGTATCTAATGACAAGACAGGTTTCCCCTTTTCCTTTTGCCGTTCCTTGACAATGAATGAATATAATTATTATAGGAAATTGTATTTGATCCACACCCAGTACCGTTTGACACGATACTAGACACACAGGTGAATTAAAAGTAATCTTTGCAAACGATCTATCAGTTTTTCCTCTTTTGATATTTTTCTTTCCCCTTTTCCTTCTTTTCTCTCACTTTATTTACTTGAAATGATTTTTCCTTTTCTTTCCTTCTGGAGCAGCTTAGATGATAATGCGTATTTTTCTGTTAAGAGTTTAATTTAACTGTGTAAATGGTAGTTGTGTGGTGGGGTAAATGGTAAAAAGGAACGTTTTTTTCCTTGAGTCATGCACTTGTCTCCCCAAAAAATACACCACCTAAAAATGCTATTAGAAGAACAGGGCTATTGTTTTCCCTTCTCCTTTTGTAAAAATTTACGTGAGATAAAGCACTGCTGTATGCCTCTCTCTCACACGGAGGTCTGATCCAGAATGACGGCTGGGAACCAGTGAGACATGAAGGAAGTTCACTTGCTCACTCCTCTGGTTATGTTGATTTGACTTGAATACAGCAGTAGAAGTGGAGCCAAAGCAAAAAGTAAGTTGTAGTGGAAAAACCTTGCTCACACTACTAAACTTGTCGTGTGAGTGTGTGGCTGAGGAAGAAAAAAACGAGTAAGCATGTTATTTTGTATTGCCATTTGCGTTTGTTTCAGAAGAAGTAAGAGTGCTTGTATTAAAGACTCTCGGTTTTCGATACATATAACTAAAAAATGAAGCTAGAAAGGTCTTTTGCATCATCATCATCCATATCGCATGCATGTGGCTGCGAGGGGAAAGGGACCAAATGGAAAATCGACCGTTATTTTTTGCTATTTGAAGCAATGCATTAGAA
>JAQFXM010003701.1:0-19297 GCA_034693345.1 Entomobrya multifasciata
GTGATTGGATCTCGTTCAAAATTCGGGTAATCGTCAGATGTATTCAAATTATTGCGACGTCGTCGTTTAATTTGTGTGCTTTCTTTGTTCATTGGCTTAGCAGTTGAATTTCGTTTTGTCGGAGAAAGTTTACGTTTTTTGGAGGGTGTGGGTTCATAATCGCTATCATACATCAACAAGTCTGTTCAGTAACAAACGTGTTTTTACTTTAAAAATTTAACGTGTCCCAATAAAGCCGGATCGCTTCGCGATCCGACTTTATTGGGTCACATGAAATTTTAACTAACCCATAATACATACAATTTGCGCTAGTTAACGTAAAATAAACCTAGCAAGGCTAGATGTGGTCTTCAAAAAACCCGTTAGTGATGGTAGTTGAAGGTGAGGAAGGAAGTACCCTCGGTGATTGTCTGACTTTGGACGGTTGTACTGCTAGAACCGAATCAGATACGTAAAAGGTCGTCAGAACAAAGATGAAAAGCATCATCTATTTATTCAGAATCATAAGTCACAATATTTGAATGTAACATGACATGCACACAGGAGTGCATCATAGTACTCCAAACTTTGGTGCCACCTTCAACTTAAATATGAAGTAAGTTAGAGAATGGTTAGCATTTCAATTCCAATAGCATTTTGTAGACCATGAAAAACTGAAATCATAAAACAATTCTTGAATTTTAGTTTCCCTATAAGATGTTTGCTATGACCAATTTTGTGCGATTTTCACTGTCACGTCTTCACTGAAGCCTAGTGAAAAATTTAAGAAGCGACGATTCCAAAAGCTGTACACAACTAGAATCTTCATTGAAAACTGTATAAACTAGAAAAAACACATTTTCTTGCATATCAGCATATCATATAAATTGTTCTACAAACAAGTGTTTGTGAAGTCATGATAGGCATCACTGCACACTGATGGTAGGGCAACTTGAACATTCTTTGAACTGCCATACTGAAAAATTTAGGCTTGAGGTTTGTTACATTGATCATCTCATAATGATGGGTTTTAAACGAGCTTTAAGATGATGTCAAAGAAAGTTTGGTAACCCTCTGCTTTCCATCCGAAAAAATCAATCATACAAATCCATCGATTTAATTGGTAAATTCGCTTTACTTCAAACACTTGTAGAACAATAGATATGATATGTGAGCATATATGCACTTTAACTAGTTTGTAGACTTTTTAATTGCAATTCCAGTGGTATGCACTATGCACTTCATGAATTTGTGCAGTCTTAAATTTTTCAGTAGGCTTCAGTGAAGACGTGACAGTGAAAACTGCAGGTCTAAAAGTTAAAATCGGTCGTAGCAAAAATCGTGTAAAGCAGCTAAAATTCAAGAAAAATGTTTTTATGATCAGTCCTTCCTGGCCTACAAAGTGCAATTGGAATTGATTTGGTAACCCTTCTCTAACCCACCATATATTTCAGTTGAAGGTGGCACCAGAATTTGGAGTATTATGACATTTCAAATGATTCCTTCATCTGTGTGCATACCATGTCACGTTTTAAAATTATGACTTTTGATTCTGGATGAGTGGATTGTGCACTACAAAATTGGTTTATAGGCCATACGCCTACCTTTTTTGGTTTTAGCAGTACAGTTGTCCAAAGAGAGACAACCCCCGAGGGTCGCTGCTGCCTCAAAATACTATCACTAAGGAGGAATTGTTGTGAAGCAAACTGAGAAGTTCTTCTCACCTTAATTTCGGATTCTTAACACCTTAATCTGCCATTTTCATAACTCCTATAGCAGTTATATCCTGACTGGCTCTATTGGCCAATATTAGTATGTGCAATCCGAGGACTGCAAGCAGTAAGTCGAGGCCCCGTCGATCTCAAATGCCAATTTTATTATGTGCAACCCGAGGACTGCAATCGTCATGGCCATGAGTGGCTGAATGTGCCAATTTTAGTATGTGCCATCCGAGGACTGCAAGCGTGAGTCGAGACTCCGTCAATCTCAGATGCCAATTTGATTATGTGCAATCCGAGGACTGCAAGCATCCGGCCCCGGTGGGCTCTAATACACTATTTCGCCCAATGACGATCGCAGGCGTTGAGACCCTAGCGTCATAACTTTATGAACGTGAGTGAATACTGATTTAGTATTTCTCGTTGAGATGAAATCAACATCATAATATTGATGCTGTTTGTATTAAATGGATTTCAAAGCAAAATGCAAGATGCTCTATATTTACTATAGCTGAATATATGACATGGATTATAGGGGTTTATTTCCAATTATTTATAGTTTATGCATAAATAGTCTACAAACCAAGCATCCAATGAACGAGATTTTCACAAAACATTCAGTTGACAACTATTGAGTTCACTGTGGTTTCCCCTAAAAAAATATTTCATCAACTTCATGTCGTCGGGTGCTCAGTAATATGATGAATGAAATAACATTTTACACAGAAAAAATCGTACTTTGATCTGTTTATATTTATTCGTTAAAAAACGTAAAAGCATCGCTTTTATCAGGTCAACTAGTTATGTAATGTATAATATGATAAACAAGTACTTTTTAGATCTTGATATTATGGTATGCTATAAAAACAAAAATATATAAACCGTGCACCTGTTTACAATATACAATCTACATGTGTGTACACATCTAACAAATATTCACTTAACTGGCCCAGCGTACAATTTATATTTTTCATTTAATCATCCTTATCTCCGGAGATGTCTGCGGATCGGTGATATTAATATCGCATTTATACCCTGCCCTAGGGCTGCTCCATCTTTTAGGATTTATATATATGTATACATAATATTGAATTAACAATCAGTCCTTCAAACATTTAAATATACGAACATACGACATTAAATAAGGTACATTTTTACTCGCAAGGGTGTAAAATAGGTTGTAGATACAAAGTAGAGAATATGAATTGAATTGGAAAAAAATTAATTTCTTGATTACAGTCGGCATTCTTACTTCATAAACAGTTCCTTCCAGCAGTTTACCTTTAAATTCATGATGGAGGTACATACGCACACATGTACAAATGTTCTGACGGTATTATCCTCATCATATCACCAAATGAAAATTAATATAATCGAATCACTTTTAAATATTTCAAACTCAGTGTCGTATGATTATTATTCTATTTTAAGAATTTTACAATTCATGTTTGCATTTATTAAACTTCTTAAAAATTCAAGGAATCAGTTATAAAATTTCTCAGTATTACCTAGTTATGAAATCAGATATATTATAGACGAAACGAAGACAGCCAAGAGTAAACTTAGTACACTACAAGGAATGTACAAAATATTCTTCATATATTCCCATTTTATTGATGTTGATTAGATTAGATGATAAAGTCTTTTGTGTTTCACTTTCACTTTGATTGCAAAAGGACGACTAGAAGTAGAAAATTTCATCAATATAATTTTACTTTATAAGTGCACTGTATATTATATAAATTTACATATATAGAAGTGTTCAAATTTGTCATATATGTACATATATACATGTATGCATAATACCTTTTTAATATGAATGTAAATGTAACGTCATATCCATTTAATTCTGACTTTCATAAGTTTACATGTATACTTTTGCTTTTAAGATACAGGTATGCTGGGTAAATTTTTAATACCAAAATGCTTTTCTTATTTATTTACATATTCATGTTATAAAAGGTATGAGAAATATTCATGACAAACATATTTCACAATGTTCTAGTGTTGTTTATACTGCTATTTAACAACCGCTGACATTTCATTTTCCGTCTCACCCGTACTACCTCTCGTGTCTGGACGCATTGTGGACGCCACTTCATCATATGCAATAGTAAAAACACTCTTTTTTTCTAGCATTTTATTCCTCCTGCTGAGATATCCTACCATTCCTATTCCCGAGTCATCATCCTCTTCAGGCCCCTTTCTATCCAACGAGCGTCCTGGCTCTGCATCATCACCTGGAGGTGGGTTTTCAACTGAATCATTAGGTGCGACTGCGACAGCTGCTGCTTCTTCTGCCTCTGCAATATCAAGCGTTGATTGTGAAGCAATAGTCTCATTTTCTAGTTTTTCTGGCTCAGGAATCGTATCCATTCTTTCCAACTTGCTCCTTTCACCATCATCATCATCGTCATCACCACGACGAGCATCATCGGTTCGATCTCTCTCTGGAGAACGGCTTTCTGCTACAGCTTCCACATCTTCATCATCTCCATCATCTAGTCTCTCGTCTTTCTCTGTTGTACTGATTGTGGTTTCCGGCTGTTGAGCTCCGGATTCCATCTCTCCATCCGGAGTTGGTGGAGCACCGTCGCTCATCATTCCATCTGCATCTGCATCTCTGGGGTTATATGAACTATCTGTCATGGCAGAGCTCGGTGGAATGATATTAATATCTACCATACTTTGCATTTGCGTTGCGTCTTCAGAACTTTGTCGGAAAATAGAAGAACGCCGTCTTCCCCTTTGCCAACGTTCTCGTGGTTCGTCGTTGCTGTTGTCCTCTGCTGGAGGTGTATGTTCTCGCATGTCAGTAGTTTCCTCAAGTGGAACTGTTTCTGAAGATTTTGCTATTTCTTTTGATGTCGGGTCCGTGCCTCCATCAGGCTCATTGTCATCAATACTTAAGGGCAGAGAAATAAGTGACGGTTCCAACGATTTTGACTTTTCTCTTGACAGCTCTTCTCGGGAATCTTTGGAAGCATGTTGTTTTGAATCCTTTTGCTTCAGTCTGTGATGATGATGATGAGAACGATGCTCCTTATTATTGTCTTTTTCTCTGTCGTATTCTTCTTTACTACCTTTACTCTGATTTTGTTGGATATGATGATGACGTTTAAGCCTTTGCTGCTTTGCTTCTCTTTCAGAAAGTTGTTGTTTTGCCTTGGCTCGGCGTTTTTCCCGATCATTTGCTGCTGGTGGTGTAACACTTCTTGATCTAGTTCCCGATTTACTTCGAGATGGACTTTTGGACTTGGATTTGTACCGAGAAGGGGACTCTGATCTAGTTTTAGACCTGGAAGGTGATTTGGAAACACCTTTGTCTTTCCCATATCTCCTAGAAGGGGATCTGGAACGGCGACTGCCACCATCACTTGGAGGTGTGGGAGATTTCTGAACAGTTTGTCTCTTGTCATATTCTTTACCTCGTTTTTGCCGTCGCACCTGAGTATCATCTTCCCTTTCTATATCTTTTCTTCCATCACCTTCAGATTCAGACTCAGAGCGTCGAGTTGATTTTGACTTTTTGACATTTGAACGAGAAAGGCTACGTTTCTGAGAAGTTGATTCCTCATTTTCTTTTCTTTTACTACTTGGCTCTACTTCCTCATCATCTTCAAATGTGACATCTTTGGATAATGACACATTTTTCGGATGTCTCCTTGTCACAATCGCAGCTTTGGGACGATCTACTGTAGATCCCTGTTGTTGCTCTATTTGACGTTGAGGTTCATATTGTGCTTCATTTAGACGAGCCTCACTGAGAACCATTCCTGGAGCTTGTTGAAGTCTGTGCTGACTTCCAAAAGATTGCTGTTGCTGAAATTCAGATGGATGCTGCTCGTCTATGTATCGTTTCATCAAGAGCTCTTTCCCTTCGTCACCTTCGTAATCACCGAACTGGAGCACTTCTCCAGTCTCAGTTCTGAAAACAGAAACCGTTTGTATTTAATACAAAGCCCTCATTATTGAAACGTGAGAAAATGGTGCATTCCAATTTAAGTATAGTATGTATTATATACAGTCTAATTTAATATAGTGCAATACCTGAAAAATCTCGTCTTTCGTTGCTGCAATTGTGAAGTAGCACGCTCATCAGGTCCCGGTGGCAGGCTTTGGGCTGGTCTTGCTACAACATAACCACCACGTTGAATCTGGTTTTCACCAGCAAGATATTCATCTTGTGATCTTCTCATGTAAGTACCATCAATTTGTCCAGGATTCCCAAATGCTACCCGTCTTGGAGCCTGAACTGGAACCGCTACTGGCATTGGCATTAATGCAGTTGGCTGCATTGTTGGCATTTGTTGTGGCTGTTGTTGTTGTAGTTGCCACCTAGATCCTAACTCTTCACCTTGATCTCGGGCTCGTGGCGGCCCAGGATCAAACTCCCAGTCCTCCAATGCGACATCAGTTTCATGTGGTTGTGGACCAACTTTACGACTTCTGGGAGGAGGAGTTGCCCTATATCTACGAATACTTCGAGGGGACTGGTGACTGGTACGCCACGTACCTTTGCGTTCATCACCACTCCATGCCTCTCTTCGGGGTTGGCGATGACCTCGTGCAGGTGGTGGGCGTGGGAAGTCTTCTCTGCCGTAATCAGCTTCTTCTTCGTCCACTTTCTCAGGGTATGTCTTATGGCGTGGATGAGATTCTGAACGGCGCCGCTTCTCAATTAGCAGGCTTCGGCCTGAATGCTCTCGAGTATCTTTATCCCCTTTGCTATAACAATGGCCGTACAACCAACACCACGGACAATATACGCAACAAAGAAAGATCACGAACAAAATAAGTAAAATGAGAAGAAAGGAAATGAGGATCCAAAATAATGCTCTGTTTTCTGCTTCGTATATTTTCTGAAAACGAGAATAACATTTTTTTAAATTTTTTCCGATAGAAAAGGAATGAGAATTTTTTAAAGCAATAAATATGCAAGCTTGGTGAAAGTTTAGTGAAAACACTCACAAGTCTGTCGGTATCTGGAGGACCAGTTCCCGTATCGCTTCCACCACCATTTCCCCCTTGACCACCTCCTCCATCTCCACCACCTTGTCCATACACATTAGGGATTTGGGATAAATCAACTCTGGTTGGAGTGTCTGATACGGGATATTGAACAGTGGCAGTTACAATTGATTTGTCACTTGGAGATTGAAGATCGGCAGCTCTTCTACTGAGAGCGTTATTGGATTCTGCATTGTCCTGAGTTTGTCTAAATCTCGCAGGTATTCCTTCCTCTCCTGGATCACTAGACGTCGTCTCCATATCTCCTGGCTCTCCTTTCACTTGAGCGCCTGCTCTTGAGTATCGATGATATGGAGCTATAGTCTGAATGGCTACTACTCCCCCACTCAGTTTGGACAGCATGATTTCAAAATTTGTTTTGTTTCGTCGTATTTTATCGGGAGAGGATGGAAAAATAAATTGAATTTCTCTTGTCACCATCTCTTCTGAAAAAAGCTGGACTGAAGTTTCAGAAGTCATTTTAGGATTTCCTAAATCATAGGCATACACCTTAACACTTCCAAGAAATGGATTATCGCCATCCTTTGGATCTCTGTGGAATCCTCCCCGAAGTCTAAATTCTCCTGAAATGGGGTCAACAAAAAATCTCGTGTCTTTGACTTGGTAGCGGATTTGTGAGTTGACTCCTTCATCAGGATCGAAGGCTTTTAGAAACAGAGCTTCTTTTAGTTCCGTAAGCCCGGGATTGAGAATGGCTTGGTAATACTTTTGTAGAAACTCGGGGGCATGATCGTTTTTGTCTGTTAATTTTATTATAACAGTTGTAGTGCCTAAATTACGGGCAGTATTGGGATCTACAGCATCAGAGTAACCTCCATCTTTGGCCTCGACGTACAGTCGAATTTCTAAAATAAACCAGATTCATTATGAAACATAAAGAAAAGCATGAAAGGGTGTGCTGTGCAGTAAGTTGTGTTTTGAAAATTTTAAATGCAATTAATTATCCTTGAATTTGATTGGGAGCATTGAATTATCGTTAAAAAATTACAGGGCATTTGCATGCAAAGTCATGAGAATAGTTTCGTGTGATACAGAAGCAAGCTAAATTTTGCATTTAGTTTTAATTGGAGGTTTCTGGTGAAAATAACTTATGTGTTCAGTCAGTACTTCGTGAAGAAAGTTAGGTAGCACAAATTTTGACCTTTTAAAAATATTAAAGAAACCACATTTTTGTGGGAGTAAGCTTATTTATTATGGTGCCGGTGCTATAAGCTTATTTAATATATTATTACGTTTTTTTGCCACAATGCATGTGAACTATGAGTGTGTTTTTATTGCGCAAGGTCGGAGGGATGAATATATTTCTGCACAAATTATAATGCATAGTTATAGTTTTATCAGCGCTATATGTGTACGTAAATAATATATGCGCAAAACGGAAGCAAGTGAGCGTGTAAATAACGATGAAAACCAATAAATGTGGGCCATTTAATGGTAAATTTTCATTTAAATTGTTTACCTGGCTCTAACTCCCGATCTATCAGCTCTGGTCTTTCCACAGTAATATCACCAGTGACGGGATCTAAACGAAAGGCATTAGAGCCTATTAGGTTAGAATAAGTAACTTTGCCGTAATTTCCCGTCGTGTCCTTGTCAATGGCTTGCACTTGAAGGACTTTTGTTCCTTTAGCTGCATGCTCGAGCAATTCAACGTGGTACTCGGACTGCGTGAACACGGGAGACTCGTCATTCACGTCGCGAATATGAATGGTCACTTGGGCTTCACTGGACATACCACAGGATGTGATTGCAACAACCTGTGTCAAATATAATATGTAAATCACGCATAAGATCCTGAGAATTGAAATAGGTACAAAATTTCGGAGACAAACCAAGGTAATGGAAAGCCTTCCTTCATACATCATAGGTTTCGTGCAAACGACGTTTATACAAAAAAATCTTTATTTCTAAGCAAGCTTGTCAATGCTGTGATGTAGGTCATGTAGTTTGAAGAAATTTAGTGCATAGTATACAGTATAACATTATTGATTGGGAAAAGGTAAAAATATACTACAAAGATAATAGGGGCTAGCAAAGCAATGAAATTCGTTTGTTCTCTTTAACAATAATTCAATTTTAATACGGGTCGAATCAATACTATGCTTTCGTTTCTTTAAAAAAAATTAAACTTAAAATGAATCGAACTTACAATAATATCAAATACTGAAAGTTTATCTCTAAAAATCGAATCGATTCTTTAAAAAGAAGAAGAAGCGTAATGTTGAAAATGTAGAGAACGAATCCTGTTTTAAGAAAGAATGCAACCTGACAGAAAGTGAAAGCTAAAAATAAAACGACCAATTCCCAAAAGAAACGTTACTCAATACTATCGGCAGAGCAATCATTAGGCTACAAGGCCAACATAGGTACTTCATCACTAGATGTCTAGCTGAGCTTACCAAAAAAGTAAATTCTGGCATTGTTTCGTAGTCCAATACTTTTGAGTCAGTAACACGGATTTCGAAAGAGAAATTTCCGGAGCCTTGCGAAGGTAGTACTTGGAATCCAGTAATGTCCAGATCATTATTGGAGTTATGACTATGTTGGTGATGATTGTTAATCTGTTGACGAGGACTGCTATCGATTTTGTTAGAGGCCCCGCCGGGCTGCAGTGACAGAGCAATGATCTCATTCGGATGTTGATGGCTTACTCGAGGCAACACTAGCCCGAAACTCACTAATGTGCCTGCTACGCTGTTTTCCTTCACTTCACCCACATATCTAATGACATAAAACAAAGTACATAGAAAAATACCTACATAACGAACATTTTGTCAGTAATATTATTATTGTATGATTGTATTTTCGTGGCTGCCCAAAAAGGTTTAACGCATCTAGTTTGGAATACATTTATCTCATACACATTTTTTACACAGGTTTACTGGCACATTTTCAGGGATATAAAAATATGCCTAGTTATTTTTTTATGAAATCTTGATTTGATATATCTTAACTGGCAATCTCTAACCGACATTCGTTTTGTGCCTTTCACTCTCAAAATGTTGTAAACGTACACGCAAAAAGAAAAGTGAAAGTGAGTAGCAGCATCAGATTACGAACATGCATGTTTTGTGTTGTAAGTATTGGACCTATTTCTTAGCAACTTTCACATCTTTTTACTAACATCGTCTTATTATTGGCCATATAATGGAAACGCATAAAAATATCGAAATGGTGGAATAATGAAGCGATGGAAATAAATGCAAGAAAATTATTGATTTGTTTTCTCCTAAGAAAGTTTTAAAGAAATTTATATCCTCAGATTAGTTGGTTATTGTAAGTTATTTATGTTTTTAAAACTGTCACAAAGTTTGAAAATACATAAATGTATCCCTATAGGTATAAAAACATAAATAGTAACATGAATCCCGATACATGGTATATGGTTAATGATATATACTACTATACACCTTTGTAAAAAGCAAAAACTCTTTTACTAAATTTATCTACTTACATATAAAATAACTAGCCATAATTTGGAAAAAAATATATCCAAACTTTAGGTCTAATAGAAAAGAACTGCACATATTTTGTACAATTTTAAAGAAAAAATTGTATTAGCTCTCAATGTGAAAGTTAAAAATTTAAGTCGGCTCAAAACATAATTCAATCCCGTATACCAATGTAAGCACGCAATTCGATTTTAGGAACGCGTGACAACATAGTTGAAGGAATTCGATGTGTATGTAAATGTTAATATGAAGTATATGGGGAAATAAAGACGAAATTCGTGGCTTACTTTATTTCAAGGAATATAGTATATTAATAGTGTATTATGTAGCATTTTCATCATTTTCAGAAGAATGGCAATATCATCTATAAAGTATGTATATGTGTTTATAGGGAAACTTGTATAAAAAAAACTTACTTGTTAGAAGAGAAGACGGCTGGTCCAAAGGAAGAATCTCTGCCAAACCAAAAAGTTATTTTGCCCATAGCTCTACTAGTGTTATCTTGAAAAGAAGAGGATCTGGATGAAGACGACGATTTCCCAACCAGTCTTCCAGAGTCTGGGATTATTTCTTCCGCTATTACAGTCATTTCAATTGGTTCATTGGGTTTGGCCATGGTAAGTAGCTCTGTTAGATTGCGTCTCAAGTGGATTTCCCCTGTAGAAACGCGATAACAAAAACAAGATATTTTAAAAAGGAGGACTTTCATCAAAGGAAATATTCGGTCGACCAAGAAGCACTTTTCATTCTTGCAGCGTTTTGTTTTCAATGTCGGTGGGAAGAATTTTCTTTGAGAAAACATGTTATTTTCATACCTACATACAACGTATATGTGCCTTTTTATAAAAATGGAAAGAAAAAGACATGCAAAGAAAGTCTATTAGGGTATTATTATGTTCACACACTGTAATAAGAAGGCTATGTGACTGACTTGTGGAACAAAAAATAGGTCATTGAAACTTGCATGTTCTCTTCTCTTCACATGAATGAGTTTTTATCATTATATTTTTTCCATACTGCAGTACTACTACACTAAAAAAAAAGTAACGGTCGGCCTATGTGCGTAATATTAAGTGTTAAAGCTCCATTCATGTATGCGTGTAACATCTCAATAATTCTATTGGAAATCGAATAACAAATTAGAAGCAGACAAAACCTCTTCAAAATTGTTCCTTTTTCGATAACGCAAAATTGTTCGTAGTTTTTGTAAATGCATGTTACTTTTTGCACATACTTTGTTACTACATAAAATGGGATGTACACTGCTATACTAACTTGCATTACTAAAACATGCATAAAGAAATGAATAGCAATCAATAACTGAGTACATTAAAGTGATAGTTAAGCATGTAAATATGTTACCGTTACCTGACATAGGGTCAAGGTCGAAGAAAACTACAAATGGGTTGGAATCAGTCATGAATCCGTAACGAATCAGTCTTTTGTTTTGCTTATCACCATCTTCTGCTGCCACTGTGGTTATCAAGTCACCCTGTAAAAGAAAATATAGCACGACTAATTAAATGTGGAAGCAGTACGGATTACACTTGCGATTGAAACAAGCTTAGGTAAAGCATAATTGAATTAAGCCATTACCGGTTTCATTGAGCTTTTTAGTTCCACAGATGCAGGAAGAGCGGTGAAAAATGGGGGTGTATCTTGAACATCATGAACAGCTACAATTACTTGCGATACAAGTATATTTCTCGTATCACACGACGTATTTGTATAGGCGTTCTGAAAACAAAAATATATTTATGAAATTTCTAGTTTACCCTAGTTTCGGGCTCTTATCGCCATATTTACAGGCATATTCAAACTCGAAGTATATAAAATCATGTCAATTAAAGTGATTAGATTGAATTTAATAAAAATAATACTAATTTCAGAACAGTTCTTGCTCAGATTAAGAAAATAATACACTATGAATATTGAAATATATTTTAAAAGCAAATCATATATATACATATATACATAATAACTTGACAAAAGCGAAAGTAAACTTGAATTGTCACAAATCTGTCATGCACCTGCATGAATGAATGTGAACACAAAAACGAAAATGCAACTTTGCTGTGTATACATTTATAACAAACATAATCGTTATTTTCAAACTAATACCATGACTGAATTAACGCCAATAGCTCAAATAAAACATGTCAAATATTCCCCCAATGCAAATATAACTAATGACATTTCCGGCCTAGAACCCTATCTTTTATTAGGCCATGGTTACGGTATCCTCTTTTCTACACAATGAACGGACAAATTTGAGTACAGGTAATTTGCTATGAATACATTATCGTTTCTGCTATTCATTGGTGAATGTAGGTTGCTCACCGTGAAAAACTCTTCCAGACGTGTGAAAAAAAGAAAAACTTTGAAAAACACGAAGAAAGTTTTTCACTTTGGAAACAAATTACTTTCGACATGTGAGCTTTATGCACTCCTGTCTAAACAAACCCGCCCGAATCATGGAAGCATATATCCCTACCACTGACATTTACCCACATTTATATCCAATTTGAAACCACAACACAAATTGTTCAAGTAATATAATGTAATAACTATAGTCTATAATATTAAATCCTAACTGCACAAACTAACATACCTAGATTTATCCGTGAACGTGATGATGGACATTATGGAAATAATAAATGGATGTAAATTAGTTGATCAAGTGTGAGGAGAAGAATGCTCATTAACACTTGTTCTAGTGTCCTAAATCTTTATTTCCATTATTACAAACCCAATGTTACCACTAATGGGACAAGTATAAGTATCTCAATGCGTACGAGCTTTCTATTATTATTATTATCCGGATCCGCCGAAAATGATTTAATGCGTTCTTGAACCGTTGAAAGTAGAGCATTCGCAAAATATACCTACAGAAGAAAAATATTCCTTTCCTACCCATTAAAACTGTGTAGTAAGTCCCGGAGAAAATATTATAAACGTTTCATTGGAAATCGGAATGGAATGTGGCAGAATGCCTGAATTGAAACTATTTCCCAAACATTCAAGAGTATATTTTGCATCTACACTATACGTAGTAAAAGTTGTGTTTGTCTAAAAATCTGTAGGGATTTTTTTCTTAATAGATGGATAGATCATTTAATGATAAATATGCTTGTTATGAAATGTTTCCACAAGAAGTTGAAAGTTGAAGTTTCGAGCAGCTATAATGAATGCGTCTCTTCATAAGAAATAGTAAATGTACTCCTCAAGTTGTAAAATTTATACTCGCAACGTTCTCAAAACTTTATTTCGGTTTATTACCAAAATATTTGTAAACAATGTTTGCAAGATACTTTCTCTTTATGAACCTAAACTTCAAACTATCTCTTTAATAAATTTGTCATATGGCAGTTGTAATTCAATTCAGTCTTTACTTTGTTGTGTTTTTGTAACGTGAACTAAAACATTGGAAACTTTCTTTGATAAACTTAAACTTGACGTTCAGAGAACAGACATACATTAAGTGTATCATATCATGACACTTTCGAAAATTTATCTGACTTCATGAATATGGATTAATAGTACAAGCTACTAAACAAAAGATTGTGAGTGACAACCATCTTTCTTTCATATATTAAAAGAGACAAGAAACTTTATTCACTCACCATAGCAAGAAGTTGAAACGTAAACCATGGCTCCGTCTCGTAATCTAATCTTTTCTTTAGCAACAGCATCCCTTCAGTTTTATTATTTGACACTAAACGCTGTTTCAGCGAAATACGATCTCCTTTATCCTGGAATGTTAATAGTTAAGAAGTTTTCAAAATTCATACATTTTCATAACAACAATGTGTTTTCAAATAGGTCACACCATATTACACAGTAATTTATAAATTAAATACATTGGCACTTACCCTGATTTCTAGAAAAACGTGACGAGAGTTTAGCTCATTCTTGGCCACTACAAATTTCTCCAGTTCCGTTCCAACGGGTGTACTCTAATATAATAAAAATATAATGTTTGCCATTAATTTCATCGATCAACTTTAGAAATAAGATAACATCTATAGTTTTATACTTGCATAGAATAATACACAAAAATTAAATTCAACAACGAAAGTAAATATTTTGATGATTCTCATTAATAACCTGTTGGGAAATCGTAACTCTAACCAAATAACTTTATTTATACCTATATTCGTGTTTATCATTAGCAAAATTATAACCGTTTCTATATATCTATATATGCATGTATAATATAATGTACATGCATGTGTGTGCATGTTCATCTGTAGTTAATTATCATTTCGGGAAATTCCAGTCCACCTCAGTAATAAACTTAATTATGACCATTTCTCACATTTTGGTTTTCATTTCTAAATTCGCCGACGATTCTCTACTCTAATTCCAAGTGATATCTACATCGATGAGTATTTTTTCACTAGAAAGAATGACAGCTTTTTATAAATGTCGTGTCAAGCCAGTTTTTATAGCATCGTAAATAACTTTGGAATGAATTTGTACCGTTGGCCCCTGTCTAACAGCCTTTTTGTATAATAAAACGAGACCATAAGCGCTATTACTAAGCATATCTTAAGAGGGAAAACGGTTTGACCTCGTTTTAAGTCAGAATTGTTTTGTGTATTGTCACAAAAAGTACGTTGTCCGTTCTGAAGCCCTTTTATGTAGGTTGAAAAAATTGTTACTATAACAAATCTTTAAACTTTGCATATAAATAGTTTTGGCTTGTAATTTTTTGAGTCAAATGAACCATGACGCATATTGAAATCGTTGCAATTTAAATACACAACAGTGTGGAGCAAGATAAGGCTTATAATTTGTCAAGTAACCACGTGGGGCACGCTTTACTATTTTCACGACCTGGGTAACAAAACAATTGTACGTTTTTTGTGATATGCTCCGAAAGTAGCTCTCTGCTTCCTTCTCATTCTCACCCATGCATGGTAAAGCCATTTCCTCAAAAAAAGTTTAATATATCCATAATTCATTCATCACAAAATCAGGAAACGTATGATTACGTCCTATTTCTGCGTTTAATACAAGAAACACGCGTACCACGTTTTTGCGGCCACAAAAACAAAACATGGGTATAGTTTTTTCTCATATTTGTAAATGCATAATCGACCATTGACCATAATACGTTTAGTACTGTAAAACAAGGTGATATGGCAAAATAATGATAAAGAACTAAAGGGGATTGATTCGGTAAAGAGGGTTTTCATTTCAAAGTGCAGACTTGAGTACCATTATACCCAGGTGACCTGGATTTGGTGGTAGAACATAATAATAAAGCAAGTGCATATATTTTGTTCCTGCGGTATTCCCATAACAGCAACACTGGTAATGCCGGAAGCAAAGGAACGCGCGAGAATAAAACAGTTTCTTTTGCGAGTGGGACAGATATTACTTTATATAATGGAGTTACAATAATTTACAAATGTGGAATTACCCATGCACATTTCATTGTTCCAACATTTATGACAGCCAGCCACAACATAAAAACGTACCTGTATGTTTATATGTAGTATTTGTATTGTGTTCGCATAGATCTTAGCATTAACATCATTCACACTTGTACATATATGTTATGTACACATATTCTAAAACTAGGAAAGTGGAATTTTCGTAAGTTCAATGAGACATGGAAACGAATGTCTGCATGAAGTTATACAAGCTCAGGTAGAAAATACCCGTTCTGTCAATACAGTGACATGAATTGGTTGATCGCGTGCTTATTGTATTTTCCCTTACAAGTAAGATGAGAGAATTGAAACCTACAAAAATACTGTGAGTGTTTCTATTGCATTGTAAAGTTACAACTTCCACCGACTAAAACTACAGTGAACTAGGATTGGTTTTCACTCCAAAATACACGATTCTACATTTTCTAGCTTTTACCAGTGCCTCCTTTTGTTATTGTTGTTTATAAAGTTATAACTTGTTGTTGTGTATACCCAAATACACAGTGGTCGAAGTATAATGATCTCAATTCTTTTGAGTTGACCTAAATAAAAATGACGAAAAAAACGTGTCACCAGGAGCATGGCATAATGTTATGCGATATTACACTCTTGTGTTTCTGTCTTAGGCTAACTAATCATAAACACATTATTTTTCTGGCACTTTTGCCGCGCTGAGTTTTCTCTTTTAATAATACGTACATTTATATGTTTGGGCATTGGACTCTGGACGCTCAGTCCGTCCCACAGTACTATTGTCGACAGAGGACCGTAGACAAAACTGGACTAGCACCCATCATCATCGTGGTCGTCACACTTCGTATCATGATGAGCTCATTGTACAGCTAGCGTTTTTAGCACTGTTTTTCTTTATGCTTTCATTCTTTCCCCATTTATTCAACATTTTTTATTCATGAGAAGATTACACCAAAGTGTGTAACTAGGCTGTTTTCCACATTGTGTTACATATGGTAGGTATTGTTTGAGTTCGTTTCGTAGAAACAAGAAAGCATATTATCGAGTTGAGGTATTATTGGATGGCAAGTATGTAGGACACAAACCCATCCATTTTTCACTACTTCAAGCCAAGCAAAAGCTAAGAATTCGATTTGATGACAATTGGCTCATTATTCATGTCAAGTGTAGTAGCGTTAGAGTTACTATACATAATGTGTTCCAAAAAATGATGTCATTAGCAACTGAAAATCATGACCTTTTATTAATAAAAGCAGTAGCCAGCCAGCAGTGAAAGTAATAATTGGGAGACAATAGAAAGTGGCTTACTTAAAAGTTATCTTTCGGGTAATTGAATAAGTTTCCCATTAATGATCTTTAATAACGACTGCTGGTGCACGCTAATAATATTGTCTCCATAAATTACGATCGTTTTATATGCAAACTGACGAAATACTTGAGAAACTATTATTTTTAATTCGACCATATTTTCTCAATGGGTTTATTTCTTATGGTACAATGCCAGTGCATATATAATATAAGTGAAAGTGAATCATGGATAGAGCGCCAATTTATATTATCTTTATAACCATGTAAATCAAATATAGGAGAGCTATTTTTAAATGAAACTTTTGTATTGTATGCTGTTCAGTGAATTCAGTCTTGAGTAACCACTAATTGTTTGTTTGTACTGTGTTATATGCGGTTCGCTGATTGATTCGTAATGCCTGAAAGATCATTAGCCTGTTTCAATGGAAACATAAATTGCGATGAAAACTGAAAACATATTTATGCGCGTTCTTTGACTAAATTGCGCATAAAGTTGCTTTATTATTCATGATCATGATGAATAATTAAAACATACTCGGAGTAAATGTGTTATTTGTATAATGAAGAGGCGGTGACAACACCATTTGGCTTTTCAAGCTAATTTAATGTATAGTTTCACAATCAATATACCGGCATGCGCGTGCAAGTTGACGAACAGCATGACAGACATCTGAATGATATCAGTTTCCGAGGTATAATTAGGATAAATAGTAAAGAGAGGAACAAACAGAATAGCTCCCAATTATCATCTTCATATCAGTTAATTACGTTTTAATATGCACATCATTGGTTGACTGATGTTTCGTTCATAAATTAATAATTAACATCGACATAAATTACGTATTCCCAATTTTTTACCATCTATAATTTAAATCGTTTTGATTAATCAACAGTTCCGAAATAAATTGCGCAAATATTTTGTAGGTTAGGGTTTTACTTTGTTACCACTTATTTCGGATAACCTGATAGTCTCAAAGTTCCCCAATAAAGTTAATCAAAAGTAGATTTTGTTGGTATTGCCATGAGCCAAAATTTCTATTTATCCAATGACGCCAACTTGATTTCAAAATGTCTATAATCAAACAACTTTTGATTCGTGATTCGTTTTTATAATGTCAATGAAGCATGAAATAAACCGTCTTCTTAGTATCTTCAATAAAAAACGGAAGAACCTTCAAATGCAGAAAAGCAGATCTGCCAAAATTTTAATTGGGAAAACCAATATAGATGAGGTGTCAGTCATTCGAACTCTTTTCAAGATTTAGCACTTCGTTACGGAAATAAATTTCAGCACCAATATGCAAGCAAACTATTTCATCTAAAAAATTTACAACCTGCCAGTGCCATCAAAACTGTTAGTAAATCTGACACTTTCTCTGCGTTCAGTCTTGTTGAAAACAGAATATTTGGCATATAGAATCAAGTAATGTTTGTACTTAAATTTAAAGATTCATGATTACATTCACCCTAAACCTTTAGGGTTTAGCAATAAATGTCTGCTGATGCGGAGGATGTTCCAACTTTCTCCTTTTTAGCCACTTATTATATTCTAACTAAACTCCTTTTCTAGTCAAAACGAAGTCAATACGATCGCCAGGGGCAACTGAAATTCCACAGAAGAAAAACAAAGGGATGACAACAGCATAACATGGTAGATCGTTGACAAGTGGAAATGGAGTATTGGGACTAGTATTACAGCATGCTCAAGCTCTGTGGAAAAAAGTAGGGCTGTAGCCATACTTTACCTTCCTCTTGAACGGTACGTTAACATTTGGACATTTTTGCTGTAAGAATGTTTACCAGAACTGTCAGTTTACTTGTCGGTCTGAAACGTGAAAGTCCACAATATTGCACTCAATATATTTTACGAAATCAGTATTCTTCACAAGAACCGTTTATGCATGCTTACTCCTACAATCTGTCTTTACGTTTTTCTATCACATGAAAATGTCAGCAAGGAATGATGTCATTTGTTTACGCTGAGTCACCATTACCATTCATCATCACACATACTTACGGCACCATATTTCCTCGACTTACCAACTGAATTGTTGGGAAATGAAAATGATTGCTCATCACTTTTCATAATAATACGTGCAAGTGCACTAAAAAATTAAACGATTACTATTTTCGTTTTTTGGAATCAAAAAATATAAATAAATTATACAGTTTGTTATATATTGCTGTAAAAAATATGTAGCTAATGATATCCAGACCATTTACCTTGTATCCAAATATATCAAAAAGCAGGAGGTGTGTTTAAACATTTAATGAACTAGCAATACTAATGCACGGGACGTTGCGTGTGAGACATGAATAAATAGTAATGCATTTGTTAAACAATAAAACGTTTAAACATGTTTAAACATTTGTTTTTAAACATGTTTATGGATTT
>JAQFXM010003702.1:0-19295 GCA_034693345.1 Entomobrya multifasciata
ATTTTCATAAAGCCGAAAGTGTTTTTTCTTCATTAAAAAAGTCAGAAGTTAATTTTTTTGAAAAATAAGAAAATTATCCAATTTTTAAAATCCGATGTTTCACTTTCCCCACCCAGTACAAAGAAAAAAGGTATACTAGAACAACAGGTACCGTTCACATTCTCTGCACCAAAACAAGATAAAATGTAAATTTGTTTAGCTAAAAAGTTGAGGCAAACGTATGGTCCCATTTCAGCCACTCGAAAAAACACGGAATCTCTGGCCACTCATTTCACAAATTGGGCAGACATTTCTCTCAATTCATCTATTATTAGTGGTGAAGCACTCTTCTCATTTCGTTGTCGAGACTTACGTTAGTTTAGTGAGAGTCTTTCTGTTTCATTTTATTGTTGTTGACGATGGTGATGATGATCCACAAAGCTTCTCCGTTGCACAATGTGCTAGACTAAACAAACCCAGTAAATATGAAGATCGAATCCAGAGTTTTTTTCCTGCGAAAATTTTACTATGCGCTTTAGTCATGTTGATGATACGACGAAAGAATTACGTTTAATCTATACGGCTTACGTATACAATGCATTTCACTGTTTACACAATGACAAGTAGCAGCATAAAATAGAAACAACGAAAACATGATTTCGCATTCATTTCCATTTGTAAATTTGTTTACGTGGTGGTGGCGGGCGTGTGGTGTAAAGTCTTCCTATTTTCTTTTCCTGTGTACCTATTTGAACAAGGACTATAAATTGCATTCGCTTTCTCTTTTTCGTTTCAATTCTCAACTTAGTTGTGAGGACAAAGTAATTTGTCAGCTGTCGGACGAATATTGAGAATTCAATGACCCATGTTTGAGTGATTTGCTTCATAGCTCTCTCGTATTTTTTCGCATTTCCTTCGCTCCTTCAGTTCAACTGCTTTTCCGGAAAATAAAATAAAAAACATCACATTGCAGAAAAATGTGAAAAGAAAAAAAACGTGGAACAACGCATGCATTTATACATCAAATCTTTTTATCTCGAAATCTTCAAGACTGCATTCAAAGAAAATTTCATTTACTTCCACATGCGTACCTTCATACATATGTGATAAAAAAACTTTTGTTGCGGTAACATTTGTTCGATTCTAATAAAAGTATTTTTCCGGATTCGTTAGCTTAGCTGCCTAATTGTTTGTTTGTTTGTCTGTTTTAGCGAGAGTACATTTACCTCTGATGAGTTTGGATTAACACTTTTGAGCATTTTATAAGACATATATGAAGTAGATACAAGATAATAAAGCCTAGTGCTGTCATAAGTAATACTACCTGGAATCGCTGCTGGAAAGATGTTTCAATCAAATTTGCGACTGAAGATATTATTGTTTCTTATTTTTTTCTTTGTTTTATCAACAAGAAGTTCATGACCTTCACCACGTGTGCACCTAAATGAATCTACGAGATATTTGAAAAACAGTTCACCGTACACCTTTCCAGAAAACTCCCATCTTTCATTTGGAATTGGATCTAAATTAAATAATTAAAGTGGCACGGTGGAAGCCATCTAGTAAAGAAACTTGTAATAGTATTAAGTTTGCACGTATCTAAAATGTTGCTCTTGTCCTGCATGGTTTATGGTTTACTACAAACTGCAATCCACATTTTTCGCAAAAGCATATTATAGATAAACGATTATAGGTATTACTATTAGATTGCCATTGTTGATTCAAGATCAAAGATTTACTACATTGGTGTGTATAAACTGTGTGGCTTTAGCCAGGAAAAAATGGCGAAGCGGTGAATATCGGGAAAATAATAATATTATACTGTGTAGGTAAATGTGTAGTCTAGCGTGTAGCCTTATCTCAGTTGCTCACTTTCTTCATCCTTTTTGGCTGCATTCCAGTGAAACAGATGGATTTTGTCAATATTGGAAATATACGGTATTTTTTAATGGACACATGAGTCTTCCTGAATGGAATCAATTTAAGCGTAAATGGCATTCCATTTATTTTGTACTCTTGGAGAGGTAGTAGTAGCAGAAGCTTAAGTATGTTTACATTTTATTTATTATTAGGTTTTGTCGATGGAAAGGCTTGGAAAAGTACAGTTTTTTCAAGGGCCACGACAAAAAAGTGAAAGTGTTCATATACCCATATGGAAAGTCTATTGTAGAAATGCAAAATTGTGAAGTTGCCAGAGATAATAATCACATTTTATGAAGTAGCATCATCATATCGTAATAAGTAATAGGAATATAATATAATACTATTAAAGTGTATATAATGATAGCATTAAGTATAGGAACATTTACCACTTGTTCGTGTGAAAGGGAAATTTTGCTCACGTAATGTATATAGTAATACAGCATATAAAAATAAGTGGCAAGCGAAAGATTTTGAGTGTATTATTAATATCATATTTTGTAAAGTCATGAAAATATATAGATGAACAGTTTATTTTGATAGAAGGAAATTACATAAATAGAAAAGTTGTTTTGACAAGATTTCATAAAATTTGAAATGCTATTATATACGCCAATATTCCGTAAAATTGGGTTTTGTAGTATTTAGCGATTTTCCCAGCTTTCTCCACAATATTTCGCGGAACTTTGGCTTTCCCATGTCAATTTAGTTTGGTTATAGACCTTGGCCAAAGGATAATCCATAAAGAACACACTCGACAACGTCAACACTCAACACTTGAATTATTTGCCAGCAGGAAAATGGATGGAAATATTTAAATGTCAGTAGCAGCAAAACCAGCATGATCATCATGACATGTTCATCTCTTCCACTAATACTAAACTCGCTCAACCTAAAAAACTTTCACTTAACTGCTTGCTGTGTTGCGATGTTGTTGGAGCTTTCTCTGCCAAGTTGGTAGTATATGCTGCGCACTGCATACCACCAATTAAGCCAAAACAACTTTTACTGTTAGAAGTCTTGTCCGTTAACAACAACAAGGTTCTCGGATCCTGTTGTCTAATGGAAAGGAAAAAACTTTTTCTTCTTTTAGCTGTTCCATTATTTAGTATCCTGTTCCGTTTGATACAACTAAACAAAATGGGTCCAACGCAAAGTTCAATGAAAAGCAGAGAAACTTTTGTTATTACATATTGTTCGCTGTACACTTGGTCTCTGAGATGAACATGCCAAAATTATTAACGTTTGGTTCATCAAAAAAGTAGCAAACTCTTTTCTCCTTTCATAAGGAGGGCACCTTCATCTCCTTTCTGCGATGTTTTCCAGTATATATAAGTAAAAACAAGTGTAGAACAACTTTCACGTGTTTTCATTGCTTGTCCAGAATCATCAATCGATTCAAAGAGAAAAATATCGTACAATCTTGAAATAATTTCTTTGATAATTAAACTAATAATGTCTTTAATCAAATATTAGAGTAAAATTAATGAAAGATGGAAGATTTTTTTTCCTTTTTGGTTGTTTGATAGTTATAAATTATATTGAAGTAATATATTCATGCAAGTATAGTATACCTCACCACATCAAACCAACCATCAATAAAACCAAGTTACTTAAGTTGGTTTTGGTTTGTAACTTTTTTTTCTTTTCAGCTTGTAACTAGTTTACCTTCTATAGCATTTTTTACTTCCATTTATCAACGTATCCTGATTTAATACAAGAATTCATATCCTTGGTTGCCCTTGAGTTGATAGCTTGTACTAGAAATAAAGCGGGATGAATGAATGAAGTGTTGAGTACTCTTTTGTTCTCACAGCTTTTTCAGTTAAACTGTCTTGTTGACAAGGTCAATTGAAAACAAAGACGAGCAATCCATTAAACTGAATTGATTCTACATTTTATTTGCAAAAATTCATTTTTTACTAAGTGCATTTAACTTGATTACTACAAATAAAAGGAATATTTGCATAATACATACTAAATGTGGAAATGCACAAAGCTATGCAAAAATCCACCAGATTATCCAGAAGCTGAACACAAAAGCCAAACAATATACAGCTAAAATGCACCTTTCATCTTCAAACACAAGAGATGTTTGAAGTTAATTCGGTCGAGTTCCAAGTTGAAACTTCCAACACGATCTACTACCTAACAAAAAGTTCTAGATTTCTCTTTTTCTTCTTATTTTGTACAGATAAACAGGATGAAATATTAAATGCGCACAAGTTTCTATAATAATATGGATGTTGTGTGGGAAAATTAATTTCATTTTGGAATAAAATGCAAAGTGATAATATCGTAGCCATCCTTTCTGCAGAAATAATTTGCCTATTAACTTTCTCTTTACTCGTTTTCATACTTCCTTTGATTATTACTACGCAGTAAACTGACTAATAATATGCACCTATATTTCAACATATTATTGCATTACCAGCTTCAAAAAGGGTAAAAGATGCAGTTTCCACTTTCCATTACTTTTTTTTAGATAAGTGGATGAAAGCAATGGAGAGATTCGAGTGCAAACCCATTAAGCATAATGGCGTGTAATGAAAGACATGTAAGTGGAGTATTCATGTTATTTATTCCATTGTTGCTTCTCAGCTCTGCCATATACCTCTCCGTTCGTACTCACTCAACTCAATTTAGATAAAGTGAGAGTAGTAAATGGAGAGTAAGTGTGTACACCTGGTTTGGTTTTGCTTTCCTCTGTGCGGTGGAAAAGATAAATGAGTGGGTGTGACAGAGACAGAGCAGCGTACTGATTGCAGATAACACAAAATAAAGAGGAAAATGTTACCAATTTGATAGCAAACAAAGGGAAATGCTAACGTATATTATATTATAGGTATACCTTGTTGTTGTGTGTGCGGCTGTTGTTGTTGATGATGAAGGGGATGGCTTGTTTTTGCCCGCACACTTCCTTATTAATATTAGTAGGAAGAATAGTTACAAAGCGTGTATCCGTTTTGACATTTCTTTGTTTTTAACAAAACTTGTTAGAAAACTATTCAAGAATTTTGACGTTAACAAATAGCGTCAAGCGAACTGATCCGAATAAAATATTTAATGGGGACTGGCTGTAAAGTAAACAGTTTGTAGACTTAAAAACTATGTACAGTTGAGTAATATTCTTCGGAAAATTTCATTCGTTACGGTTAGGTTGGTTATGCATTGTACTTCAGTATTACTATGTATGAATTAATTAAGTGGTTACATTACAACTGAACTAATTACGGTTTCCATATTCATTCTGAAATGGAACTGGGCTGTATTGCAACATCCAAGATGGCAACATGTTCTAGAAATGTGATTCTTAACTTAAGCTTTTCTTGTGAACTTTGATTGTAATTAAGTTTGTAATATATTCCAACAAAGGAAGAAAAGAGAAGAAAGAGTTGCAAAAGATATTAAGAAGTTTGTTGTGGGCGTTTAAGGCGGAAGGATATTGCCTTAATGTAAATGAATTTATGTACTGAACGTCCATTCAAAGGATTTTAATCTATTTTATTTTTGTAACTTTGTTACTTGTTACATGTGTCACGTTTTTATACGCTGAAAACATCCATAAAAGAATTTAGAATATACTAGAAAGATTACACTGCAGAGAGACAATCAAATTATTAATACTTTCACTACGCTAGTATTTTTTGGGGTTTAAACATGCATAACATGCTAGTCGGAAAAGTACCAACTTTTAACTTGTTTGAGACTAACAAACATACAAATCAAGTCTGCATCTCATCATCATATTTACAAGTGCGCTCTTAAATAATAAATTATGCCTTTTGCGGTGAACTAAATGTAAAAAGGATTAATGCCAGAGAATTTTAGACAGGTATACAAATAATGTATTATGTATGTGCATTCAACAGAGCATTAGTGTTTAGTACCTTTCTTCATATATTAAGCTGTGTCATGGGTTTCCTTGCCAGATATGGAAAGTCATCATCATGACATTGTCAAAAGTAATCCGCTTATAGTCTGATTATTATGATGAGGTGCTGGTGCTGCTTGAATTGGAATATTGAAAAGTCAAATAGGCACATAAATGAATTACACAACCAAACCAACCACCAACTTATTAATACTTATCCTGTTTACTGGAAAATGGAACATGGAAGGATGGTGGTGGTGAAAAGGATGAGTGTTAATATATGTATTTCCCTTCCACAGAGGAAATCCTAAAGGGGGAAAAAGCGCAGATAAAGTAAAATCAAAATAACAATTTCGTCAAATAATGTACTATGTGATGTGAGGTGGTGAAAGTCAAAAGAAGTGTTGTTGAATCAGCAAAGTGAAATCAGCAGAGTAGCATGTTATTTTTGGAAGGATTATAATAATAAGCAACCACATCCAACAGAACACCAAATGCTTGTATTTTTGCGCGGTGTGTTAAAACCCGTGAAAGGCAGCAGTTTTCACTTTTACTACAAAGGTTCAGTGTGAAAAGCAGTGATAACTTCAGAAGGTTGTGCAATCATGCACACAATAAAGAGAAGTTCTTGCTGAGGATTAAAATATGTTTAAAGCCGACAGAGATGTCATATGTCAAAGGGAAAAGGAAATTATGCCATTTATACCCGTATCCTTTTATGTTTAAGCAGCCAACCTTTAAAACAGCACAATCAGTCACATTACATTTCACTTATTTTTGTATTGTTGGTTTGTTGAATATTGGAGTAGGTTTGCTGGTTTGGTTGCATAAAAAGATTACGGGAGCTTACAAAGCAGAAAGTATAATTTTTCCAAATGAATTATTTTTCATCAGACTCATGTTGTCAGTCATCATGTCATGGTTCATGGTTGACTTTTGGGAGATGAGTAAACATCATTGGTAAATTTATTCAAGCTTATACTCAATTGCCGAAACTGCTAATGATGTTTACAAAGCTGGAATGCGAAACAGCGACATTGCCTGAGTGAGTGTTGTCAAGAGTTATTTTTACGGAGTGTTATCAAATGTATTTTTTAACACAATAAGCTTACTTATGTACGTTTCGTTGATTTTTGGACGAAAATTACAGTTTTTTGGTGACAGCGGTTGAAGTGTGTTTGAGCATCCTGGATTTATACAAGTAAATTAGGACATTCATTATGCTAATACTCAACAAGATTGATATTTTATTTGCCAAAATAGGATGAAAACCCAAGTGAACACATGCGCAAAACATTTAATTAGAAAATTTAAAAATAAAGCGTTTTATGAACGTCCCAATAGAACTATTGAGTTGTGGTAACAAAAAGAAGATTTGCCAGTTTCTGGTTCAACTAATTAATATTTTATGAAAAGGTTTACCAATCCTTTAGAGATGAATTTATAGTGACCTGCTGGTCTTGAATTAATGCGATTTATTTGACTAACCGTGTCACCCACAAAAAGCTGCTAGCAGTCCACATTAATATGTCATTAAATTTTTTAATGTGAAAATACGAATTATGTTGTACTATTTTCTTTATTGTTCATAATCTGGACTTAAAATATAACATTTTGGTCAAAGGATTATTTACCTCTCATAATTATAATTTGTTCTCATTCGGTCGGAAGTAACAAGCCATATTCAACTGTTTTATGTAACGACTTGGTGGTAAAATAAGTCATGCTACAAACATTTTATTTGTTTGCACTGTAAGTACGCAGCACACACATTCCACATTTCCACGTCTGCAAATATCCGGTGTACGTGCTCCTACAACAGGAGATAATCCAAATTCCATTGCTGACGTGATGGGGCTTCCAATGTCCACTAGAAGACCTTGCTGTATCACTCACCACAGCTTCAACTACTTTACTCTTTTCCACACTAGCCATTTCATCATCAGCTATTCCAATCATATCTCCATTTTATTTACGCTTTCAGCTATACATACTACAACAGTTTCAACAGAGTAGCACAAAAACATACTGCTATTTCCTTCCTTGTTTGATATAAAACCTCCTTGTTCATTTTCCTTTTAAAAATTCTAAAATTTCTCAGAAATTGTCATCCACTTTATGCAATGTAACTTGTCTTGTTTCCGTTTGTTTTCTTAGCTTTAAATGCACAGCAGTTAAGTACTCAAAAAGTTGCAAAATTTTATTACCACCCGGGACCCGGACCATATGTGTGAGAGTTATTTATACCTACTTAGTTAATTTTAAGTGTACATAAAATACATAATGTCGTCCGTGGGGGATGAACTCTCTTGCCTGCGTAATATTTCTCAAGAGCCACTTCATTTGCATTATAGCCACTACAGCAGACCATCATTTCCCAGTTGTACGTGATGAGGGAAAATTTACGGAAAATTACACACAGATTATATACATACCTACATATAAGAACTGCTATGCTGGTTAAATGATGATCTTTCATAAGCCCTGATGGGTGGTAGCAGTGGTGGCAATACTGGGGAATAAAGTGGAGAAAACCATCATCCGTGAAAAAAAGATAGATAAAGTAGCATGGACCCTTATGGTGCTGCTGATGTTCATCATCATCAGTATCGTCTTGTGTGTGAATCCTCTCTAAAATTACAAATGAGATGAATGAAATGGGAGCATTAGAACGAGCTCCAGTGAAGGAGAAAGAAAATTTCATCTTCTGTTCCCTGCTCATCATCATCTTTGTGTTCTCTTTTCTGTTTTCACTCTCTCTTGAGCAAACAAGCAACCAAACCACGTAACGAAAGTAAACAGACCAAACCAGAGACCTACTACGTCTCTTGGTGGCAAAATTACAGCCTCGGGTCAAGACAAACAGCAGAGCAGATGAACCACCACCACTGCCACCATTAGCAAAAAAAATATTTCTCACATAACATAAAAGATGTATAAGAGATTGTATGAATGAAACAAGTGTAGCATATTTGATATTATGCATTCACAACAACAACCATCCCATCGCCATCATTATTTCTCCCTTTTTTTCGGGGCTTTACTTGATACAAGAATTTTCAAGGGAATTTCTCGACACCCGTACCACTATTTGAATACATTTATGAATGCCCTTATCGCCAAAAAACCAAACCTGTGTAAGTATCTTTTCGGGGAAACTTCATATAGACAGAATTGTAGGTGAGAAAAGATGAGAGAGGATGAGGACCGTAGATCATGTAAATCACCAGTTCATCTCATATTGCAGTTGATGCACAACTAATGCTGAACTGAGCTGAAAATAAGTATGTAGAAGGAAAACTTAAACTTTTTTCTCTCAAAATCGTTTTTATCACCATTATCGTTAGTGCAAAACTGCGAGAAAATTACAGCCTTGTACATATATTTACTTTTCGTCTGGCTGTAGTTCCACAAGATTAACAAGTAGTGGCGCTGCAGAGGCAGGCAGAAGCTCATCATATTTATTGCCGATATAGCATTGGATTCGATTGTTAATTCCAAGCCATGTGTAGACTAGCAAAATTATTTTATTTTAAACATATTTCATACAAATCCAAATATTTAATGTTGACATGAAGTATTTCTATAAACTCTAAAAAACAGCAACAAAATCCACAATGTATTATCATTGCAATGATACTAGAAGGCGATTTTGTGGCTCACAACTTGCTAGCAATTTTAGATACATGATACCTTTGAAATGGAGATGGGAAATATGTAGAACGACAAGAATATGACATGAAGGACATTCGATGACTTAATATTTAAAGTGCATAATACTAGAATGACTGTGTATTTGTTAATGGATCAAAAAACTCGAAAGATATTCTTCCTGTGTCGTTTGACCTGTAATGGAAAATCGACAGGGAAATTTTCTAGAGTGGATTTGTGACCTAGATTTTATTATGTAGTCAGTGTCGTATTCAATGCTATGACTCAGGTTCGTTTCATAACATGCAATAATTTTTTTATCAAAAGCAAATCATAGTTTTTCGAAAGGTTTTGACCTGAACTTTCTTTTGCCCACGCCATACCACAGCATTGCTCTGAATTTATTTCTATTTTATAATCAAAATATGTTTAATAATAACAGATAAAGCTGAAAAGCACAAAAAGAAAACCCATTGGCAAGTTTTGACAGCCAAATCTCATATAAAAAATAAAATATGCTGTTGACAGATGTTTTGAGCGTGAAATGGAAGCAAATTGGCTGATTTTGATATAAAATTTCTTACCGTTTTTACCATCTTTTTTTGTCGACAATTTAATAAGAAGGAAAATACACATGAAATAAAGGAGTATAGAAAAGTGAAAAAAAAATCCTTTTTTGTTTCCGCAGATGTCACTCAATCGGATGGACAAGACCACGGTTCATTGGATATTTACACCACCACACAACTTTGAGACCATACTAGGATTGCAAGACCACATCACATCGCTCCGACTTCACCATCACCACCGCTGCTAGAGCAAGTTATGACATTTTTTATTACACCAAAAAGTAAGGTGACACCTGCGGCGCTTTGCTAAGCATGGCATGTCTGTCAACCAAAACGAGTCAAGTTTTCGAGTAATATTTCCAAACCACGAGAAACGCAATGCAAAGAATAAAGTCAAATCCAGACCACACAAAAGCAGCATGACAGACTTTTCTTTTCTCTTTATTCTCTTATTCTTTTTTGTGCCTTGTCTTGTCTTGTCATCCATCATCACCAGTACAATCGCTGTTGGACCTGTCACAAAAGAAATAAACTGTCCACAAAAAACAGCCTACGCCACCACCACACCGGAAACAAATATTATATTATTGAATATGAAGGCAAAGCTATAGCTTCGTTATGCGGTGACATAACATGACATACATATAACCTGACATGTTGTGGGGACGAAATTCAAAAGGACCCGACAAACAGGAAATCATTACACGGTTCCATTTCTTTAAAAAAGTATACCTTTATATTATGCTAAACTGTTACGCTGTCACCACCCACACAACCATTCACTTATCATCTTTTACCTGATAAAACTCAGTTATAAATAGTAAATATATTTGTTTACTGTTTATCCTTATCCATTATTATCGTTGATTGGATTAATATTAACAGTTATTTATTTGAAAAGTTTCTAATTGCTATTATGTGTACTTTTTTGAGCATTGAAAATTATTTAGAAATCCAAATCATACAAAAATAACTGATTCAGCTACACTTTCTTTTCGTAGTAAAGAGGTTGTTTAGTTCAACTATTTTAGTCGTAAAGAAGCGCACGTGCATATATCTCATTTCCTCTTTTTTATCGTTTTCCACGAAGTAACCAATAAATTTTATTGAATTATTTGCATTTGAAAAGTATCAAACAAGTTTACTCTTTATGATAATTTCTTACATCAACGCGCATGAAAGAGCCATTTCCAAATTCATCTTTGATAATGATGTCTTTCAGAGAGAAAACGAAATACATAAACGGAATACTGAGAAAGATAATGATAGAATAGAATAGTACGCAATACCATGAAAGAGTTTTAAATGTTTTTGTTTCCTTTTACAAGTTGAAGCTTATAATGAATACCAAGCAACACAACTTATTTTCATCACTTTTTTCTTCATTTTGAGCAGCAACCAAAGCGGAAAGCAAAAAGAGGCTTCATGATCATCATCATAATCTTTCCCATCACAAAACTTTCACAAAACTTCATTTCATTCCTCCATTATTACCATTGTGATGAAGACAGCTAGAGACACATATGTCATGTAAATAAATTTCGAGCATTTGTGCGTAGTTATTATTGCTTATTTATGTGACAGTGTCATTTAGCATGGCATGGGCATCTACAAGCTTCGTGTCATGTCTCTGAAAAAAGCTTTAGCAATTTCTTTTATTGTTCAGATCAAAGAAAGAGAAAAGAAAAGCCATAACAACGTAAAAAGATGCTTGCTGCATCTGAACTTTTTCCCGTAGCATTGTACATCGCATTACACACGTGGCATAGCATGGTCAAAGGTTTTATTGGTTTTTTCCCAATGAAAGAATGAAAAGAATAAAAGATATGTATCCTTCGTTAAAGACCTGACATGACCTTGGGTCATTTATGTTCTGTCAAAGAAACACAATAACTTGATAATTGGAGATCCGAAAACAAGAAATCTGCTCAAGCAAACAGGGAAAAAAATTAATTTACCAACTAACTATCCAACTAGCTTGGTAGTTAAGTTTGAACTAGGTTTTTGTGAATTACGTATAACAAAACTTTCCTGAGAAAAAAAGTCAAATGAAATTTTTACAAAATAATTGGTTAAGTGCGTACTGCGTAATTTTATGGTTTTCTTCCAATTTTCTCTTGAGTTATTACTGTTTGATAGAGAACTGACTGGGGAATTGTGAGCTGTGTAATAAATCGCGAGTAAGATGTTTGTCTTGCTTTCTCTTTCCTTCACAATTTCTTTTTCTGCTCTTTTTCATTTTTTTTGTCATGATGTTGGTATGTAATTGCTTTTCATGCTCATCTTCTATGTTCAAGTCTCAAGTCAAGTGTAATTGAGTTTCATGTGCCGCTAATGGCTGTTATGAGCTCTTAAATTGGTACTACTGGTTTTTTGGCTTTTTCCAAACTACCATATATAGTTTCTTCCTACACAAAAAAGAAGCAAAGTAATATGCACCATCAACAATAAAAGAAAACCTACAATATTTTCCAGAGTTTATTGCTTCATTTTCGGTGATGTGGGTAATATGGCATATTACATAAAGATAAGAGAGAAAATTCGTACAGTACAGCTTTCGTACAGTTCTTTTGTGATTACTGATTTTTTTTACAATAGTTTCCTACTAAATTGCCCATTAAGCTTTTTATAGATGTTATCAATTTATTTTTACTTCGCTATTTAATATTAGACCTATTTAAGAACCTAATGTATTTCTGTAGAATTTGTTTCTAGTGTAGCTGTACGTGACTTACTTTTGAAAAAAAAACTGTCGAGTTTGTAGAACACAAATTTTACATCACAGGACTCAAATGACGGGTTTTACCTTACACGTCAGCAGTTTGATTGCCTTTTGTTTACGTTTTTGGTGACCTCTGTTTTTCGGTCTCAGTGACCTTCTAGCTTTGTGGGTAGTAATCTAAGCAAACCTTGATACATTCATGCGGACGACGCGCGACGGCCATAAGTGTAGAATCCATACATACGTATGTTCAATGCAAAAATACAGTCTTTTACCCCGGGGTATGCAACCACTTAAATAGTATTATTAATTACATTAAGTTCATATTCTTTACCTTCAAAACTTTCTCCGGCTTTCTCTTAAGCATTTTAGCATATACAATTTCACTTCATTCATCCTCGTTTCTCTGGTAACTTGGCTAATAAAAAACGCTGTTTCTATTTGAAAAACTTTCTTCATAGTACTTTCTCCATTCTTTTTATTTGAATGAGTACAATATTTTATTATTATTATCCTGTTTGAGCGGCCTATCCTGTACAATGTTATGCTTTGCTAGGTTTGGAAACACGGCCACATGTTACCAGTTACGAAGCAACTTTTGACTTTTCAAGGCTAGTATATTTGCATAATAAAGTGAACCTACAAATTTCGTTTGTAGTGCAATACCCTTCAGGGCTGGTGGTGGTGGCTTTACTGAATCTTCTATATTTATCTACTTTGCATGCAGACAATGTAGCGACAATGATGGTGTGAAGTGAAGGTGATCATGAATGGCCAAAGTAATTACTTTTTACATACTACGGTACTATTGTACGATCGGTAGACACTTTTTGCTCGTGTCCCTTACTTTCGGTACTTCAATGTCCCGTTTGCAACGACTTTACTCTTTGTAAAAAAGTAGCAAATAAAAACTTTTCCCATCAACTGAAACAAGCCAAATTTTTCCAGGTATACTTTAAAGTTTTGGAGGTTCGGGTAAAGAAGGCTGGAAGAATGCTGTAACTCGTTAACCAACGATAATACTGGCGGCGAGTATTAGATGGTTGTGGTTGCATTTTGTGGTTGGTTTGGTTATTATATTGAAGCAAATTTATTATGTATTGTTATTACCTTCATAATAGGCCACAGCCTAAATTATTATCTATCGCTTGTAGGCATTTTTTATGATCCAAAATTTAACATATTTTATGGCAGTGGTGCATGATAGCATGTAAGCTGCAATTTACTAATGATAATGAATCAGCCACGATGACGCTTTAAGGGTATTGAGCGCACGGAATGAGATGTAAAATTTTATGAAAGCATTATATCATGTGATGATGAGGTAATCATTATTAATGCCGTAGCATGGAATGTTACACCGGTTGAAAACTGATATTCATCAAAGATTAATTGCCGATAAGAACGAATATGTTATAGGTTTTATACTCTGGTATATCCTGCTATTCCGATTAGTAATGAAAACATTTTAAAAGCTTTTATGGTATGGTAGAGAGTATCGGTATGACATAGCATCTGTAATCAATTCTAAATGTTCAAACATACACGTAAGTAGTTTCGAATGATTAATAAAAATAAGTTGTTATTGTTATTATTAAGTAATTATGTATTAAGAATCAATTTTAATGCTATTTTAATGCTTCATGTGTAGTTAAATATATCTATGGGTGCTTGCTATTGTGATTGTGACGCTAAGTTTAAGATATGTAGGTTTAGAGTGAGTGGTGAAATATTCACAAGTGCTGACATAAAAGTATTGAGAGTCCAAATGAAATTTATATAAATTCAATACCTACCTCTTATGTATGTACCTATTAATGGTGCAAGATAATATTATAATATTACTTTACATGCACACTATTAAATATATTGTATTACACAACAAATTGGGTAGCAGAAGAGGCATGCATGATAAAAATATCGAGTCCCTTTATTTTTGTGCATGTCTTTCCTGGTCCGAATAAAAGTTTATCGAATATATTATTTAAATCTAAAACTAATGGCGTGCTAAAATGTAAACATATATGTAATTAGTTAAGTAATTGGTATTTTTTACGAATGTAATATACATTAAAAACATTTGTTCATATAATCTATGATATTTGCTACCTAAATTTATATTTATAGTAAACTTGTTAGGAATATTTGACACGACTGTCTAAAACTATTTATATTTTATGAGAATGTTATGTGTTTGGGAAATGAGAGTTAATGTGATAAACTGGTAAAATTGTATTACTTTACTACAAAATGCCAAAAATGTATAAGATAATCAACTTTATTTAAGCCAACTTAATTATACTGGTCACAAATACAATGTTAATATTTACGTAATTTAAATGAATTAAATAGATTAAAATCATGTATCATATTAGATCTATCGTCTTATTTGTAAGTTGTATGTAAATATGCATATAAACTATCGTGATATGCAGTCAATTTCGCATATTGTACTTCGGGAATGACAATTATTACCTGATTTAAAACTTGCTTGCTTTCTTCAGTGTCAGCGTACTTATTAAGCTACTACTGTTAGACGTTTTAAAAATATATACCATGTAAAAATCTATTTAATTTATGAAACCAGTCAATCAATTCAACTCTTAATATATGTATCTACATAAAATACAGTGTTTTTCGATTCTTTTAACAGGTCATAGTCATCGATTTCCTTCCTGTGGAACTGGTATCAAAAACAGAGTTAGAATTCATGACAGTTATTGTGTGTTATAGTATCTATTTTATATTTAAAAGATGTAATTAAATAAAACAAAATGTACACAAACTGTTTAACAAATTATTTTATTTATTTACTATTTTTCTCGCTTATTCTATTTTTCATATTGAATCCAACAAGCTACCCTACAAACATAATCGAAACAAAAATTTATACTGCCATCATGAGAACATTTGCAGTTTAAACCCATGATTTTTTCCACAGGCGATGGAATGGTATTCTGAAGATTTTACTGAGGTTGTCTGTGTAAATGCATTCGATTTAAAAGTGGGCTTTCCTGAACAACAAGCATACAACAATATAAAGGAAAGCTTCGCAAAAATGTTATTTCAAATGTTTTTATATCTCTTGAGCCGATTACACTTTCATCAATTTTACATATGATGAAATTTAAATTGCAAACTTTTCTTTCGTAGTAATCTTATTTTGACTGAGTTGCCGGTGCGGTGCCATTCGCTTTTGGAAAATGGACTATTTGATTGCCTTGTACAGAATAGAATCGGATCAAGAGTGCAAAAGAAAAACACTTCACAATATGGCTTACATATGTTTATGATTGTAGGCGTATAAAGAAGAATAGATTCAGGCTTATAGAAAGAAAGCACAATGATCCCAGAAAAGGTAAGAATGCATGTATTTAAGTAAAATGTACACATTTATATTCTATATGCTGCACTACAATGTTTCCTTTTCATAAAGTACATCAACTGAAAAATGCTTTGGTAAGGAAATATCATAATAAAAGTGCTCATACTTTACCTGATTTGATTACTAACGTTGATTTTCCTCTGGAATAAAAATACCTTTACCAGTTAGTAAATTCATCTCTCCTCCAACTGTAACAAATACGGTAAAGCAATTTTCTTCTTACAAGCTCTCCATCAACAAAGTACACAATCCAAACTGTTGGGTGGCTAGTGATGAGGACCATGAAATGCACTCAACCACAAAAAAGGAAAGAAAACAGCTCAAGCGTTTTACCTTTTTACTGAACAAAAACAAGAATCCGATCCCAAGAATTCTTGCAGAATTCACAATTAGCCCAGTCGTAGTAAAAGCAACAACATCCGCTGCATCATCATCGTCAGAAACCACAGAAAAAATCTTAAAGGATTTAGTATGACAAGCAGCATGATAGTAGAAGAAAAGGGTTGAAAGTTCGCCACAGAGAAACTACCTACACAGATAAAACATACATACATAAATATTTCAGTAATATTACAGATTGTACTTCTCAAATCGTATCACTGAAATTTTCCAAGGATGGATGGTCGCCCGTATATTGTCGATGGTTTGTGGACGGATGAGCAAACAGGCTGCAAAAGGTAAAATCCTTAGATTGGGTATTGAAATAATAAAGTAAGATTTTGTATGTATAACTCGTTTACTTGGGTTGGAACTCTAGTGAACTGTAAGGTTTTTGCGTTCTTTTACGCAACATTATTGGCATTATTACGGATGGGAAGGGGAAATGTGAGGTGAATACAATCGCAGGTATTAGGTGTATGATTTTTTGTAACAAACGAACGAATATAATAAAATCTATTAGATTTTTTCAAACGTTGATTTACTTGGCGAGTAACATTGGGTTTACGTGGGATTAAACGGTTCGTTCATAACCTTTTTATCATTTTCCAATGGAAACATTCTGTGAGCTTTTTGGTGTCCTACATAACCCCTTATGCATTCATGTAGAAATGGAAATAAATTTATGAAGGGAAACGATACTTATGGCCAAGGAAGTTGTTTGCACTTTGTTGGCAAGGCTGAAGTCGTAAGCATTTTAACATGTAGTATCCTTGGAATCAACTAATTTTTGTATGTGAAGGAATTTGATGCTGGGGAGGAATTAATTAATCCTTGCTGCAAGGCTGCATTCATATGGAGATTGGTCACTTGCCTCTTGTAATGATGGAAAAGTGGAGAATGTTTACCAACCTGAAGTTTATTCTGCATTTTGGGATTATAAGTAAATAGGAAAGGTCAAGGACCTCGTTTAGATTTGTGGTACCTCTATTGTCTTATTCACAGAAGATCTACTTGTATTTTAAGTAGGGTAGTGCGTGCGGAAAATATAAATCTAAACTAAGCAAACAAAGAAGTTTTAAGCTGTGGTGGAATATTTTACGAATTAAAATTGATGCTAATTTAAGAAACGCCTTTACTTTTGCCTCTTTTTTTCGATAAATTTTGAATTTGTAAAAACATTTAGCAACAAAAAGTACATTTTCTCTTTCACTTTCACTCCTTTTTCCTCATTTTATGTTTTGGGGAGAGTAAAATAATCAAGTTCGAGCAAGAAATTGAACGAAAAAAACCATGAGTAAAATATTTAAATCTTCATCCAAATGCCGAGGCGTGTACAATATTCTTATGACATTTTGTTTACTTTTAATTTCATGCACGTAAACCTTCAAATTCATTGCGAGAAGATGTAAATATGTTTATGACACTTGTCTTGGCATAAACAGCAAACATTAATAACGAAATGAAGCGGTAGTATAAACAATCCTCAAAATAAGCAACAAATACCTACCTAATACGATATTTTTAAATACTAACTTTGCAGCCACTGGTAAGGAAAAATAAGCCCCCGTAAAACTTTTACAAGGATTCTCGGACATACCGAATAACAGTTTGAAAAATGACTATTCGTAATTTTCAGCACATGTCATTTACAGCAAGACTTTGGGGAAATGTGATCACTAACGTAAAACAAATTGAACTAATGTGATCACTCTTTCTTGCTTAAACGTAAACCAAATCAATTGAAAAAAACTTAATAGAATTCAAATTTAGTATTCGAAGGGCACATTTTTGGTATAATTTGTTTTTGTAAACATTTGTTTATTTTGGCCAGGGTCACTTAAGGTTAAATTATGTGACAAAAATGGGTCGGTATAATAGAGTCGACTCGTTGTTAGTGCATAGGGTTATTAGAAGATTTTTACTTGTAGAATTTTATTAGTCGACCTAAAAATTATTGTCGAAATTATAGTGACGAAATTGGCTTAGTAGAATTTTTTTAGAAGAAATGGATTTAGTCGACATTGTTTTTTGAAGAAACGAAGTTGTCGAATTTAGTCGGAATTAGTTGAATTCTTTCCCACTGTTTCTTCGTCACTTATACACATTTCATAAGAAAACTAAAAACGGATCTTAATTATTCGTATATAATATTAACATTGAAGCATGTCAAATATAAAAAAACATTAAAAATTAACCTTTCGTAAACGTTTGCTTCTGATCTCAACTCGTGTCGAAGTAACATTTTAATAGTTTTTACGAATTCGAATCCGCCTTAGATTAGCTGTTTCGAAACTGCTGGCTACGTCGTCGTTATTGTCTGATGCAGAGATTGTTGTTCATGTTCGAGATATGGGTCTTTGGGTAATAATATATTAGAGTCGTGTACATTATCAGGTTCTCTCTCTTTTCGTCATATATCTCTGTTCTACCTCTTGTACCTTTCCTATTTTATTTATTTGGTGGCAAGAGTTTGTTCGCCTTTGCTGTGAAAATGAACTATATGGGAAAAAATCCAAGCATCGCCAGAGCGTTTAATGAATGAAAACTTGAAAGATGTGTATCGATGCGAAAAATTCAATGGTAAACTTGAGGAATTATTCATGGAAATTAATTATTATTGGAACTTCGAAAATATTGACTAGGACACAGAATGTTTATTCGTAATCATGTGACAAGATTTTTTGTGACTTGCATATAACTTTCTTCGAGGTCGACTAAAAAAGTTCAACAAAATTCCTTGTCGACTATAAAAATTTCGACTAAAAAAATTCCGCTATGTAGCAGTCGTTTATGTAAAGTTCGACAATAAAAAAA
>JAQFXM010003703.1:0-19294 GCA_034693345.1 Entomobrya multifasciata
GCCATTCAAAGGAATTTTTCAACGTATTCAACCAATAAAATGACAGTTTAAAAAATATATTTCAAGTTTTCGACCGTGCAAAAATTTGGTTGACGGTCGTAAATGCGTTTTGCATATTTGGATTAAGTAAAGCCAAAAATCTTTAAAACATAAATAATTGACACAAAACTCACGATTAGTTAAAGTCAGTTGGTATTATTCAAAACAAAAAAATCTGAAACCCGACCGTCAACCATTTCAGCAACTGCCATTCAAAGGAATTTTTCAACGTATTCAACCAATAAAATGACAGTTTAAAAAATATATTTCAAGTTTTCGACCGTACAAATATATGGTTGACGGTCGTAAATGCGTTTTGCATATTTGGATTAAGTAAAGCCAAACATCTCTAAAACATAAACCGGATAACCAGGATCAATGTAGAGATTATATTTTTTGCGGTAAATTGAGACGTTTTGGGTCAATTACGTTATTCCAAGGGTCCATAATATATCAGGAAGCAAAGCGTAGCCATTAAGCCAGGTGTTCTAAATCGTTCCAGCAAAGCTGTTATTAAGTGCGTTTGTCTTCTCCCATACCACATGGTTAAAAATATTTTTGCTGTATTAATACTCTTATTGGAATTCTTAGTAATGCTAAAGATATGTATTTTGGTTTTAAGGGGATGTATTACGTTTACATTTCATCTAGTTCAATGAAGCATAACTCATGAATCGACCAATCGAAGTATTTGGTTGTGCATAATTTAACAATAATGCAACATTATTTAGGGTTTTTATGGTATCCGCGGCATGTTATATGAATTTGAATAATAAGTCAGCTCTGTCCTTGCTTTTATTGATGATAATAAATTTTAAAAGTAACACACTTGACAATTATTGTACCAAATGGTTTTCATTCCATGTCAAGATAATATTTGGTGATGAAATTGTTATAAAACTAGTTACGTTATTCGTTTCAAAAGTAATGAGCCGACAGACAGCTTTGCTATCTCACCAGAATGATAATGAATCGATTGAGTTAACGTAGTTTTTGTTAATTTCAGTAAAAAAATATAATTTTTGGGGGAAAAGATTTTCACTTCTAATTTCAAGTTACTAGCATTTCTTCAGTTGCAGGTAGAATGTAATGCTTGAGATTTTAAATGAATAGTATTAAGTAGGCGGTTTATTATCCGGCTTTATTTTGTACGAAAGGTGGATACAATTATAACAGCAGGGATATGATGTCCCCCAAAATCTGATTTAATGCATTCCGTTTTCAAAAAATATCGGCTTGATAAAAACATTTGTCCAATATGTTCGAAACATTACGCTCATAAATGTATACTTTTACTGCTACTTGGGAAACTATACATCTAATTTCCTTCTCAGGAATAAATATGTATTTCCAAGTTTTTTTTGCATATTTTTAACAATTCGTCTAATTTTTTTTCATTTCGAACCACCAACTTTATCAACAGGAAATTGTCGAGGCCACTGCTGAATAACCAAATACAGAGATATGATGCACAATAAATAAGTAATGTTGGTGCTGAACCAAACCTAAATATATGCCTTCGAAATGCCAAACTGTATGAGAAACACATTTTTTGCTCTTGAGAATTTTTTAACATTTTCGTTGTGTGGGATGGTGCTTATAAAACTAAGGGGCTGAATGCCAACGCGTTGACATGTTTTTGAGTTAGACTCTTGACTATAGACTCACCAATCACAGGACTATCTACCAACATACCGCCCGAATAGTTGAATATTTAAATGACTCATTACTTTTGAAACGGCCTACGTAACTAGTTATCAATTCTTGTGTCAGAACAAGAGGTACATAGATCCTGGAACATAGTATGGTTTTATATGCATAAATTTTGAAGCGTAAGTATACCCAAGCTGAAATACGTGGAACTATAGAGCTAATGTGAATCAACTTCGATAAAAAATTAAAGGTGACATGATTATTTGTGAAAAACTGTTTCTACCCAGAAATTTCGTAATTCTTTGGCAAAACCTTGAAAGTTAACTTATATAAATTGGATCAACTCGAACCGAGTATTATTTAACAAGAAGCCGCTTTAGGTTACACTGTTCATCTATCAAAATAAATTTCAGTCTAAAATGAGAAGTTTCTGTGTTGCAGTAGTACTATTATATTTCTCAGTTGTGTTTTCACAATGTTGCGAGTTTGATGAGGTAATTTTTTATAAAGTTTGCTTGGCTTACGTATTAAACTAAAGTTATTTAATTCTTTCACAGTTTGAGTGCCAGAACGGTGAATGCATTCCTGCACAATATTATTGTAACGACGCTAGTGACTGTGGAGACGAAAGTGACGAACCGGAAAACCCAGACTTATGTCCACCTTGTCACACCGAGCAATTTCGATGTGGAAATGGAAAATGCATTCCAAGACAATATGTGTGTGATGGCACACAAGACTGCAAAGATATGAGTGACGAGCCTGGAGATCCTAACATGTGTCCTGCTTGTAAGATTGGGGAATTTAGATGCATCGCGAGTGGAAGATGCCTTCAAGACCCGCAATTATGCAATGGCAGAAATGAGTGTGGTGACAATAGTGACGAATTCAGTGATCCTGACCAATGTCCTGCTTGTAACGACAACCAGTTTAGATGCCTAAATGGTCAATGTATCTCGAAACATTATAGGTGCGATGGTAACAAGGACTGTGCTGATGGCAGTGATGAGCCTGAGCATATTGATGAATGTCCGACGTGTACAGAAAATCAGTTTAGATGCACGAGTGGCAAATGTGTGAATAAAGATTGGGTTTGTGATGGTATTATTGATTGTCCTGATCAAAGTGACGAAATGAACTGTACGAGAATAAACATCGAAGCTAAAAAAGGAAAGTTGACTTCTGAATTAAGCTTAAATAAAAGCATGATCGTTGATATCGTCTTATAATTAATATTAAAAAAATATTATTTAGTACTGTAGTCTGTAAGGTATGATAAACGGGTGTTTAGAATGTATTTTCTTTTGTCATGTTTAATAAAGGGGTGTACCTATATAAATAATGTGTTCTTAATTCTATTTTTTGGATGGCATAAATTGCAAAAAGTAGAACCCTAAAAATTATTTCGGGCTTTTTATATATTTTTGGTACTCAAGAATGGCATGAGTATTATAAGGATGCTGATTAGGATGCTGTTTATTATTAAGGACTATTAGTTAAACGATAGGGATGCATAAATCATGGTTGCTAACATATCTTAGTATTTTACATACAAGTAAAATTTTAATTAAAGCATGAATTTCATCATACTTTTATGTGCCTGTGTTTATTAGAATACAGAGGTGCAAAATTGCGTAAAAAATGATCGATTACTGGTTATGGAATTTCGTGATATGGTCACGTGACGTGACACGAGAACATTTTTACTGATTTCATAATCATGTATTACCCTTACATAGTCTTGTTTTCGTCATGATAAAATTTTTACAAAATAATACACTTGACATACATTGCACCGATTGAGATAAATGGACAACTTAAAACGATATGTAGATACTAATTTTTATTTATGTTAGAATATCTGGTATATTCTCGAATGAAACCGTACTGTAATATAATTGAACGATTGACCTTGAACCTCGAACGATGTCCAGATGGAAACTAAACCATGAATCCAATGAGCATTAAATTGATAAGTGAAAGGTGAAATTATTCTTTGCACTAGTAGTGTTTATTTTCCAGATAATTGTATTGAAATACAACCGAAAAGATACCAATACCCAGCTTAACAAAAACCTTGAAAAATTTAGTATTTAAAGTGAATTTTATGCCACTAACGTTTTAATTGACATGAAGCACTGAAGCAGAAATATATTAAACTTGTCATAAAGCCAAGCTTTGTTTAAAATGGGAAAAGCGTGGGTGGTAGTAGTGGTACTTCTATATGGAGTCGTCCTTGTACAATGTTGTGAAGAAAACCAGGTATATAGGCATACATTTCTAAAACAAATTGTCGGTGTCTAACGTAATTCATTGAGCAATACTTATTTAACATCCATTTTTGTAGTTTGAGTGCCAAAACGGGAATTGTATTCCTGAACGTTGGCTTTGTGACGGTGATAACGATTGTGGAGACAGAAGTGACGAGCCTGAAAATCCCGATCTATGTCCAGCTTGTAACCCCGATCAATTTCGATGCGCAAACGGACGATGTATTCCACTAAACTATGTTTGCGACGGGGATAACGATTGTGGAGAACTCCCGCTTGTTCCATTGATCAGTTTAGATGCAACGGTACTGGTCGGTGCATCTCGAACTTGTACGTATGTAACGACATAGACAACTGTGGTGACAATAGTGACGAACCAACGGATCCTGACCAATGTCCTGCTTGTGACGAGGACGAATATAGATGTAATTCTGGTCGATGCATTCTCAAGACTTTGGTGTGTAATGGAAAGGAAGAATGTGCTGATGGTAGTGACGAGCCTGGTAATCCTGATTTATGCCCGGCTTGTAATGATAACCAGTTCAGATGTTCGAGTGGTCGATGTATTCCAAATTCTTATGTTTGCGATGGAGATAACGATTGTGGGGACGGTGGAGATGAGCCCGAGAATCCTGATGAATGCCCGGCATGTACAGTAAATGAATTTAGGTGTGAAAATGGTCGATGTGTAGATAAAGGTGGGGTTTGTGATGGGAGGAATGACTGTGTTGATGGTAGTGACGAATTTGAGGATCCTGACATGTGTCCAGCTTGTGATGAAGGAGAGCTGAGATGTTCTACTGGTCGTTGCTTAGATAGTAGATATATTTGTGATGGGGCTAATGACTGTAATGACTGGGCTGACGAGAGTGAGGAAATGTGTCCTTGTGAGGATGATGATAGGAGGTGTAATGCAGATATATCAGGGAAACCGGGTCTTTGTAAGTGAAATATTTACTCGTAATAATAATGTTCGTATATATAGTTTCAAATGTATATATATGGTATACATTTACGTTTCAGGTCTACCAGTAGAGTATTGGTGCGATATTGATGGTATCTGGGACTGTCCTGATGGGTCAGACGAAAGGAATTGTACTCACATAAATAGGGGCTCTAAGAAAGAGAATCTGTCGTACAATGTAATGCGTACTTCTAGAACTGTGCTTTAATTCGACCGTCGTTTTTATTAATCTGATCATAAAAATTAGTTGAAATGATTTTAAAATATTAAATTAATTAAATATGTAATTAAAGCAATATGGTTATCATGATAACCTCCGAAACTGAAATAAAAAGCATTATTTTATGTTAACAATTAACTCATTTTTGATTTTGGAATCAATTATTTAAGAAACGGTACGGTGTTCTTAAATAAAGCAAGTGTCCACCTTGAATATGTTTTAAGTATGACAATGATTTAAAAGAATATTATCGAAGAGCTATAAGTCTGTATAATTAACAGATAACAGAAGCTTAAATTGACAGTTTATCACAATATTAATAACATAAGTCCAGACAGTTGTGAACGAACGAATTTCAACAAAGTGACAAATGATTGGTGATATCAATTATTGTTAAAATATTGGTGCTGTCCAGATACTTCATTGAATTATTCTGTATATATAAGCTTGTGCATACGGCATTTAATTTAAAATCAAGTTTCATATTACAAACAGCTACCGTAAGTTACCCTGCTTAAATATTCGAATACAGTCATGATAAAATTTAGAACCATTTGGGCTGTAATAGCTTTCCTGTCATGTGTAGTCACGTTTTCGCAATGTTGTCAGGAAACTGAGGTAAAATATTACTCAAATATATTCGTTTGCTTGCATAAATTCGAAAACAATTTAATAACACTATATAATTTCAGTTCGAATGTCAAAACGGCAACTGCATTCCCGACAACTGGCTTTGTGACGATGATAACGATTGTGGAGATAGAAGTGATGAGCCTGAAAATCCCGATCTATGTCCAACTTGTAGCCCTGACCAATTTCGATGTGCAAATGGTCGATGTATTCCTTTAAATTATGCTTGTGATGGAAAGGAGCAATGTGCGGACGGTAGTGACGAGCCTGATAATCCAAATTTATGCCCGGCATGTACTGATACCCAGTTTAGATGCGCAAATGGCCGATGTATTCTAAGGAAATGGGTATGTGATGGTGTCAACGATTGTGGGGATGGAAGTGACGAAGTTGAAAATCCTGACCAGTGCCCCGAATGCATTGTTAAGGAATTTAGGTGTAAAAGTGGCAGATGTGTAGATAAAACATTGGTTTGTGACGGATTTAATAATTGTGGCGATGGGAGCGACGAATTCGATGATCCTGATATGTGTCCACCATGTGATAACGGAGAGGTTCGGTGTTCTTCTGGTCGTTGTTTAGATGGCTGGTATCTTTGTAATGGAAGAAATGAGTGTGGTGACTGGGCTGATGAAAGTGCTGAAACTTGTCCATGTGAGGATGGCAAAAATCGCTGTAATATAACTGGAGGTCCTCCAGGACCACCTGTTGAATGTAGGTACGAATTGTACGATAGTCATATTTAAAACAATGTGCTTGAAATATAGACAAATATCGTGTTTTTTATTGATGTCATAGGTATGCCGGTAGAATATTGGTGTGATGATGACGGTATTTGGGACTGCCCAAATGGGAGTGATCAACGAAATTGTAGTTTAAAGAAAGCGCATTAAAAATATAGATTAGAAATGATTAAAAAATAAGTCAAGACTAATAAAAATGTATGGCCAAAATCAATTATTATGGTTTAATTATTCGAAGCGTTCTCATATGTGTTGATTTTGAAATTATGCAAACAAAGTTTAAAAAATGTTTCTAAACCCATAAGATGTTTATTTATTTTACAAACAGTATTTATGTTAGGTAAAACGTACACTAATTGGCTTATTTATTATAAAGCTAGAGGAGTTTGCAGCAAAACACAAGTAAAAATTAGAACCCGAGGACATCTAAATATGGGATTCGTTTTTACGTATGCAACTTAATATCAAAACATTTGCTTGTATAACTCTACTCATATGGTTCATTGATACTTGTCATCTTTGACCAGGAATGAAGATCTCATTTATTGAACATAAAACAGATCACGTTAATCTCAGTTTGAAATGTGATTTTAACCTTTAACACGATGTTATTCACAGTTTTAATATTTTCAAATGTGAACTTCAGTTGTTAGCTGCTGAAATGGAATATACTTTTATCACTGGGATTTTCCAAAAGCGAATTTAAAAGTGTTTCAAAGTGGTATACTGATTAATGTCATTTTCCAATGAATATTCGATAGACAGCAGCCGAATCGGCTTAAAAACAAACATGTCTCCAAAAATCGTTGCAAATTAAATATTTTTTACACGTGCGTTAGTTTTTTTCTGAAATTGCTTTCTTTGAATTTGCAAAATAAATTTTAGTGACATAACTACTTAATATTTGTTTAATATTGAAAAAATAATACGTTTTAAGCAACTTTGAAAAGTTTAAATTCCAGACATAACATCATGCTTGATTCAATATTCCAAATATTGTTTTCATAGTTTTCAACGGTATATAAATATTAATACTTTGTTGATTTATTTTAAACATGTAGCCACCTGAGAAAAAACATGATTATGTGGACGCTATCCGTATTAACTCATGGTCAAGTAAACTTTCCGGAGTTCCAAACAATATTCCTACAAAATATTTGGACTTGCATATTAAACCCGTATTCGAGGAATATGTAGTAGTAAGCTAAGGTATATTGTTTTAACGCAATTAAAATAAGCATTGTTTGTTGGAGTACGGTCCCTTTCAACTATTCTAAATCAATATAACAAGATCGACAAAAGGAGTCCTGGAATAAAACATTATATAATATATTATATTATTTGACTTTGATTGTACGTGGGCTTTTTTTGTATAAGTGATTTAAGCTACCATTTCTAGCTTATTTTATTTTTTTCCGAATTCATAAGTATTCTTAAAATTTAACCGTTGAGCAACAGAAATTTAAGAAACGTATGAGAAAAACACGAGCAATATTTAAAAGCGCAGCCAATATAAGAGGACATTTTGGTTTAAAGTATTTAACCTGATATTATGAAAACATTTTCTTATCAAAATCAACTCATTTATTCCTATTAAATTATTTTCACAATCAAATTTGTCGTATAAGTTTCTCCGAATTCGCGTCGACTCAGGTAAGTATAATCATCGACTGTTCCATAAGCTATAATAAAGCAAAAACTTGATAATTAAGTTAAAATTAGAATTTTGATAATTATTTTAATGACGGTATAAAGTTTTATTTTGGAACCTAGTTGTTTAACTTATACTTAATAAATATTAAATTAGCTTTGATATTTGTAAATTATGAACATATGTTGTTTAACGTAACGATTAGCTTAAACGATTAAGATCTTGTTATTCATTATGATATATGCAGCTCATATTCCATAACGTGGCCAAGACATGTATAGCCATAGAAAACACAATTGTTGTGCAAAAACAGTAAGAAGACAAGTCAACACGTTGAGCATCAGCATTTTGTAAGGAAATTGTCCAAAATACGTTGTTTTGAGTATTCATGTAAGCAAATTTCAACAATAACAAGTTCTAAAATGTCAGAAATAATTGATCAATGTTTTGACAAATGAACACAAAATGTTTGCTTCTTTAAAGACATAACTATGAAAAATTTATTAGAACTGCCAAAAAACAACATGTGTGCATAGTAAGTAAATCAAAAGTAAGTTTAATTCTATAAATGCTTTCTACTATTCAGAATTAGCTAACGAATGCTATCCTTTTTTACTAATGACTTTTGAAATTGTGTGTTTATTAAAAGTTGTGCATTTGTTGTAATTATGCTACTTGAGAAAGCCTCAGAGAAAACAAAGTCTTTTAAAAGCGTTTTTGAAGTTTTACATAATATTTGTAATGCTAAACTAAATTATTCACTTCAAATACTTATGTTTCAAACACATCGATTCATAGCTGCCAGAAGCATCGCTACAAAAATTACTAACTGTCTTTTAGTACCTATAAAATATAATTTTCATCTAAAGACTATTTCTCATTTAGAAATGGATGTATCTCGTTTTCTAGACAAATCGTACCTTCTTCAGTGCACTATAAGAATCGCTAATTTTTACAACTGTGCTCCAGTTAAAACTACAAACATTCAACTAGAAAATAATCGTAACAAAATAACAGTCGTACGAGAAATCAATTTGAGAAAACTAAATGTCAGAATTAACATTCTACTGGTAGCAGCATGCTTACAACTATTCCAATGCTACAATTTTTCCTCAAAGTTACCACGAAACCCCAACCACACGTTAGATACAATACTTGGGTGGTTTACCTTTATTCTTATCACTGGATTTTCAACTTATATTTATTTAGTTGGAAACAAGGGCCACGATTTGACAACTTATATTAACGGTCTTCTTGATTTCAAATTAAAAAGTTTGAAACTACTGAAGGAAAACCAAAAATCTTCATCTGAAAGCGTGTCATTTATTGAACGAGCAAATTTACTTTTTATCCCATTATTTTTGGTCAATATATTTGAGTTTGGACCAGTATTTGTTATATTTTTGCATTGGATGCAACCCTGCAAGCCTTCCTTGATGGGTTACGGTCTCCTACAACAATGTCAGAGATGCAAATTCGGAGAAATATCTATATTGCGTACTGTAATTAGTTTAATTGTAAAATTGATAATTTTCATGTATAACATCTGGATATTAACTGTTGGAATAGCAGGCACAGCGTTTGTGATCGTAGTGGTTCACATAATAGCAACAATGTTGACTCGGGAGTGCATTCAACTCACCATACGAAGGATTCAAAATACTAGAAACCTGATACAAGACACAAGTGTCTACAGACAACTGCAAATCCTTAAAGTTTTGACAAATTCTATTCAAAAAGATTGTTTATGTGCAATGGTGGTTTTTTCTGTGGTAACCTTTGCGTTCAGTGCAACTTTGCTGATTAGCTTATGGAATGGTTCACAAAATGGTTTCGACATAGTTATGATTCCAATAACATTTGCAGTAGTAAATCCAGTAGGAGCAATTTTGCTGATTTTAGGTGGCATGGTATCTATCTACCAGAAGTCAAAAATACTGATTGAAAATATGAAGGTTAACACGATAACCTGTGAGTCCAGATTTGACAGGAAATGGCTACAAAGGTTTATAAAATCTTGTAAAAAATTGGAGATCAAATTCGGAGAAACAAACTTTGTTGAGGAGCTGACGCCTTTAAGATGTCTCGATTTTGCTGTAAACTTGACTGTTCAGTTTTTGCTTTTGTCAACGAATCAATGAATGTTCTAAGAAATGTAGTTTTAAGTTGGTGTAAAATTGCAAATCTAGAGAAAATATTAAGTAGGGAATATGGAAATATAACAAAATGTGTGCAAGCCTAGTTAAACTAATTTGGTAAACTGACAAAAACCTTATTTAAAAAAATTATAAGTTATGTTTTAGTAAATAGTGTACAAGAATTAAGCTTAATCATATATAGCAACTGTTTATAAAAAACACAGCCTAAATAAATCTAGATTTAATACTTAGCTAAACATGAAGACTTAAACGTTTACAAATTAGTTTAAACCATTGCTACTGGTCACATTCATTTGAGTATTTAGATTGTGCAGCAAATACAACACTTTGTATAGAATATTAAAAACTTATTTCAACCAATGCTTGTCGTGTTATTTATATTATTAGTATTCGAATTAAATTTGAAGATTGTTGAGTACGTTTTAATAAATTCCATATGAATCTCATACATCATATCCATTTTTGCTTCATTTCTTTGGGTTAAAATTGTTTTTCACCCAATCTTATAAAACATGCTTTTTGTTCCCGTTAAATATTATTGTTAATTCCATGTTAACTGTTTGGACTTAAAAATGGATAAAATATAGCATAGATTTTGGGTATGTGCAATGTATGCATGCTCAATTTGTGGTTGTATTTTGGACATATATTACAAAAGCATGGGCCAGTTTACTTGTAAATTTTTCTTTGGTAAATGCATAATATGAAGTATAATTTAATTAAATGACGCAATAAAACTAAGCTATTTAGTTAGCTAAAAAAGAACAGAAAATATATTCTTCATCAATTTATTATAAGTTTACTTACGAGGAAATGACTAGGATACTAAATCGACTACAGCTTTGAAAATACTGAAATATATCAATTTTTGTACCTAATTACGAATATAATTACCCAAATCCTGAATGGAGCCATTATAAATTATGTGAAACGATCAAATGTAGGAGTTCTGCAAGGAACATTTATAGTTAAAGATCGCCATTGCAAAAGTCTCCCCCATACTGGTTCCGTATAGTTCCAAATGGCTCCATCCGGGATTTTGGTAATTATATACGTAATCAGCGTACCAAAATTCATATATTTCAGTATTTTCAAAGCGGTAGCTGGCTTTGTACCCTTATCATATCCTCGTTAGTATTTTAGTTTGGATATGCATCATGACCTTTAGTTAAAATAATGTTTTAATATTATCGAGAAAGCGACTTTCAACTACTTAAGATACCAATTTTCACTTCAAACTTGCACAAATTTTCCTTTTAGAATCGGTAACTGTATTAAAAAAGAATCAATAAAAATTGTTATACAGTGATCAGAGAGCAAAAATTCTACCTTTTTGCTTGAAAACCTGTTTGGATTAGCACACCAAAATTCGCACAAAATAGTAAAGTAATCAACTGAAGCAATTATAGCTTTCCGTAAAACCATTATAACAACTGTTTTTTGTTCAAGCATTCACGATTTGCGTTGCGATTTGGAGAGTCACACATGCAGAAAGCATTAAGGACCAATCAACAATAGTTGTACTGGTAATGGAATACATTTGAAAAACAAAGTTGTGGGTTATCGAAAGAAAATGAGGGAATGGTGGTCTTGGAAACACAAGGGATAGAGTACTAACATAGTTACTTACATGCTTACTTACATATTACTCCCAATTCAAGATAATTAAACAGTTGACTGTTTCTTGGAAATGAAATCTTAACGATCAACGTGAATTAATGCAAAGCACTTGATTTATCCCAAAGTTTGTGCAAACGTCTTTCCAAATGCAATAAAACCGCTTTATGTTTATCATAGTATTTATGGAAACCAAATGAGAAGACGTCTTAACGTGCTACGTGATGAAATTTTTTAGCGGAGGACATACACTTAGAAGTTAATCACGAAATAAATTTACTAGGACGATGAATGTAATGACGTAAAGAAAGCAATGAAATACTCTGGCATTTGAGCCTGGTAGCCCGGGTTTGTCCGAGAAGTATTTAAATTCAAAACTGTCTATTATATTATAACTAAGAAAATCCAGAACCCTTACTGAATAAAAAAACCAATATTTTATTTTATTAGTTATGAAATCGAAACTAAATTTTAGTCCATAGTTGCTTACAATAAAATTACTTTAGGTTGTACATTAAATTTCTTCTACAATATTTTAACAGTAAGTAGAACATAAAATGATATTCACATGTGCGTATATGTGTAAGGTACAATCATCTGAATGTTTTTCCGGTTCAATAATATTAATATTTTTGTTGATAAATAAATCGTTTTTTATACAACAAACCGTTATTTGCTGCTGAACAATAGTAGAAATTGGACGGCCAAATTAACCGCAAAGTCGAGACATCTTAAAGGTGTAAGTTCCTCGACAAAATTGTTGTCTCCAAACTTTATTTCAAATCTTTTGCACGATTTTATAAATCTTCGCAGCCATGCTCTCCCAAATCTGGACTCACATTGTGCACCCATCATTTCCAGAGTTTTGATTACTTCACCCGAATTTCCGTAAATAGATACCATGCCACCTAGATTCAACAAAATAGCTCCTGACGCATCTATTACTGCAAGTGTAAACTTTGTTGTCAAAACAATACTTGCATCCACTCCATTACCATTTACTATAACCACAAGTATAGAAATGCTTAAAGCTAGGACCATAGTACAAATAACAACAATTGCATATAAACAATCCTGCTGAATCGAATTAATCAAAATTTCGAAAATCTGTAACTGTCTATAGATAACTGCATCTGCTATTGTATCATTACTTAATTTCAAGCGTTTTCGATAAAGGTGAATGCACTCTCGTGTCATCATCATGGCGGGGATATGAACTGCAACAAAAATAAATACTACTCAAGCTATTCCAACCGTCCATATCCAAATATTACCAATTAAAACTATTGCTTTGACGACAGCAGTACTAATACTTAGTAGCATAGAACTTTGCACACTTATTATTTTGTAACATTCGGGTAAAAGGAAGTAACCCATCAAAGAAGGTTTACAAGGTTGCACCAAATGAAGCCCTAAAACGAAAAATGGTCCAAATGCAAATATGTCCAGCAAAAAGACGGGAACGAGAAGTAAGTTGAAAATTTAAATTATTGCCATTTTATCTGAGGAAGATTGTTTTTGTCTATGTAATATTTGCAAAGTGTTTAAACGAAAGTTGGAGAGATTGTTTAGACAATTTTTCAAGTCGGGTCCTTTGTTTCGGAATATGTGAATGTAGAGGGCCATGGATATGATTTCAAAAAACCCAAACCACGCAAATACCATATCATATGTATTTGTATTATTAGCATGAGAGTTTTTGCAACACTGTATAAATTGTAGAATAGCAAGTGACGACAAGACAGAACTGAGTATCTTCAAGTTGCGTAATTCGAGACCTTTTATAGCTACAATGTTAGAATATTTAGGTGAAGATTGAGCTTCAGATATTGCAATCTTTACTGATATAATTTGAAACTTGCTAGTTATAGCAATTGTGCAATTCAAAAGATAGGATTTGTCTAGAAAACGTGACGCGTACATTTTGAAAGGTGAAAAATGATTAAAGAGTAGCTTGAACAGTAATCTAAAACTGTTTTTGATTTTGTGACCGAAAAACGCACACATGTTGCCTACAAAAAAAGTTAAAACTGAAAAAATATTTTAACAGTATAAAAATTTACAATTCGTGTTTTTGAGGTTTTTTTAATGTCTTCGTTTAAAAATATAAGCAAAAATTATATACGTCCGGGTTTCCACGTTTGCAAATTACAAATGAGGTTTTTAAAAAGAAATCTGTCATTTAGGTCCAAAGCTTTTAACTTACATATAAAGGGTTTTCCCAATACTTAAATAATACTAGACTTCCGAAGATTCCCTTTAAGAAAATAACTTAAACATATTATTTTTAGAGCGTGTACAGCGAAACAATTGTGTTTTAATTTACAAATTACCTGTTATTTAAAGTTGAATTACATGCCAGCATTATAATAAATAAATGAACGAAGATGATTAGTGAAGAAATAAACTAATGATGCTAATCATAAGCAGTAAAATTAAAGAACTAGAAAACATACTAGATGTTTTTTCCAATAAACAAAGGGAATATATTTACTGAAAGCTTAGAAAATTCAACAATGCTTAAAAAATTTATTAACACCCTCCGAATAATAAAGTTTTCAACCCGAGAATACTTTTTTGTAAGACTTTGTCAGGACTTAAATTATTTTATACCATTTTCACGTAATGCACGTCTGTAACTATTTGATTTCCAGTCACGTAATCCAAAATTTGGTAATGACATTCTTCCTTTCAAATTTATTTTACGTAAAGCTTACTTATGTATTGATATTTCATAACGAGCTTTAATTCAATTGGAAATTTGGCAAATGTCCATCAAAATCATTGACACGCGGACAAAACATAATTAAGGCTGAACAAACCTTACATTATTTGATCAAACGAATGCGCGAGTTGGTCAGAACAATATTTGAAATCTTTTACATCATGTTTAATTAATAAAATTAATGTTTGTAATGTGGAAATGTAGCAATAACTGCACCAATAAAGAAATTTTTACAAAACCTCAAGTCGAAAAAAATCAAGACTTTTTTCGAAAGCCTTAATGTTAAGATTACAAATATAACGCTAGGTCTGAAACAAAATATTAAATTTTAGTTAAAGTATGTTTATTCCATAATAAACCATGACAATACAGAAACAGAAAACTTGCGACAATATTGCTCAAATATTTAAAGTAATTTTTATTTAGAGGGAAATTAACCTGCTGTTACAGCGATCATAACCACGCAACTGATGCAATGTGACACATGACAATGATGAACATTGTTGTTGAAAATGGAAAACGCTTTCGAATGATATGCAACATGCCAAGCGCTTGATATTGTAACCTTTGATCCCGATTCGTGACCCCTTGGGTTCACTGTAACCTAAAGTGACACATGATTATTAATACACTCAACCTGAACTTTCGAATGATATGTCACATGTCATGTGCCTGATATTGACCTTTCACCCAAATTTCCGACCTACACAGGTCACGTTAGGTCCAAATTCCTTAACTCAAAAATGCACAATAATTGTCTTTGTTAGTAATATATTGATGAAATTTTTATTGAGATCCATTGAACTGTTTCGATATGAGATAATGTTGAATTTATGACGTTTCAAGCCCTCTGGGGACAAACGGGTTGAGTCAGGTCAAGTGGAACTTTGCACCACAATGTTTCTATAAATGGGCTACCTATTTACTAAATTGGAGCGCATTTTGTCGTGTTAAAAAATTGACCCTTGATCTATCATTGACCTGGGTCAACCGAATTTGCTTATCACCAAACTCTTGGAAGCAGAGACCCCGTATGTACCGATTGGTGAAATCAGACTTTCAAAATTTTAATTAGTTTTTGAGTTATCGTGCGGACGGACGGACTTTCCTGTATAACTTCCTTCGAAGTTGCAAATTAATAATACTATATGTATTAACTCTTAATTTTTAGCTACAAATTACGAAGGCGTAGCTTCAAGTAGTTAGTGAGATTACGATCCTGTCTGTCTGTAGACAAGATTTCTCGAAAATCACTTGAACTTTTGACGCTAAACTTGGTACACATGTACCTTGGGACTGGTTTTTGGACCCAAATGACCCCTGTGACCCGATATATAGGGTTCAATAGGTCACTTGCGTTTTAAATGACATTTATGCACATACAAGAAAACACCGTTATGTTCATTTACACCTCATGAGCATGATAAATTCGTCGCATTCGTAGTAACTTCTCAAAAATTTACATTTTTCTCGTTTGCGTAGGCTTGAATGCTTGTAAAGCGACTACACTATTTGTTAAAATATTCTGTTAAAAACTATTGCCAACAGTAAACAGTCATTTACCAGGCTAAAAGTATGATTTTCCTATTCTATGTTGCTGTCATTTCAAAGAAAAATATGCTTCAAAATTCCGTCCTTTATGCAATTCTATCATTGAAAAAAATCCGGAATTCGGAAGCATATATGAAACTGACAAGTGAAAGCGGTGAATAAAGTGTTATGTGATAATAAATAAAAGTAGCTTTAATTTTGTTATTCAAGAAGTAAATATTGTATTAAATATATCATTGACTAGAATTTAATGAAACTAATGGCTTCAATTTTATACAATAGCTAACTCAAATTTTGTTTGTTTTATTCCATCATTTCAAATGATTGAATGGTTGAAAATGTCAACTAATATATGTATATATTAAAAGTTTACGGGCAAACAATATATCCAAATATAGTCAAATTGTAAACATCAGAACAACAAGAATTTTAGTTTTATGAATTTAATGAGTTTAGTGAGTTTAAATGAATTAATCGAATTGTGAACGTATGCATCATCTAACACAAATGGTTCACGTATACTTGTATAAAACTTATATCCCTGTTTTTCTAGAAACTTTCTAGAAACTAGGTTAGCGAAACGTCCTTTGAAACTTCAAAACTGATAACCTATTTGTTGAACACAATACATAAGGACTCAAATAAACTTTAAAACTTAAAAAACTTAAAAATATTTTGAATACGTGTCTGTTTACTTTAATTTTAATTTTGTCAAATGGAATATTCTGAATAACACTCCATTCTGCTTCCTCAACATCCAAACTGAGATAATCTATTTCAATTATATTAAACCTTTCTATCTAAAATGCTCCACTAATTTAATAGAATTCGAAAGCCATTCACCATTAAATGATCCACATTAAATGAAAAATCCATTTGACTTTTTTTAGAATACTTTGCACAACGTTGGTGACAGGACTTGACCAAATGTCCTTTTCAAAGTTATGCTCAAAGTAAGAAGGGACTGGAAGTATAAGGAAATGATTCTTTATCAATTTTCCTAAATACGAATTATCTTGATTACTTTGAAATCGGTTACGATATTCGAGATAAAGTGGAAACGATGCAGAATACAATAAAATTATTACACAAATATAAGCTAAAGCAAAACGTTTATTTATTTTAAAAGATTGCATTTTGTAAACCAAATATCCTAGAAAATTTTATGCGCTAGTATGGTATTAACAATTTCTAATGAAATGAAACATTACTTAGAGATCTTTTCTCAAAAAATAAAAATTTCAATTCAGAGTTTACTCAACTTTTATTTGTTCAACCTGTTTTTTCTCTGTTAAATAATACATCATGAATACATCCAATATTCAGATAAATGAATAGTTTTGGCATATTTTTGCGTGTTAACATCATAAACAAGTGGTTATATTGTATAATAGTTATAATATGAAAATATAATATGATGATATTTCCTTTCAAACAGATATTTCTATTCAACATGTTTTAACATGATAAAATTATAAAGTATATAAACCAAAAGCCTCGGAATTAGTAATAAGATTGATAATATCGTACAAGTTTAGTTATATGAAAATATACATTTGTTTTAAAATGATAAAGGAAAGCTTCAAATACGTATAGGTAAAAGATTAAAATCTAATTTAAAATATGCATTGAATTCCGTAAAAAGCCTATTTTTCATTTTAACTTTTTCCATAAGCTTTGTCAAAAGTAAAAACGCTTTTGTCCATACAAAACAAACAAGTATGCTGAAAGCTTGGGAACGGCAAACATTCAAAGTCACCTTATAACGTAAGCATGAAAAGTTTTTTTCAAAAATACATGAAAACATACCTAAATTAACTTTCATTCCACCAAATTGTCAGGGCTTTTCGCCAAATGCAATAATATATATGAGCAAGATGCTTTGACCACAATGACCAATTCAGCATTTTGCTTAAAACAGCCCTGGATTTGCAATGCTGATCAAAATACCTTGGAATTCTGACAATTTTGTTTCACTCTTTATCTTTATTTCCTGTGTTACAAAAGGGTTTCTTATTATACTGATTGTTTTTGGTGGCATGGTTGAAATTCAAGGAGAAAGTAAACAGGTGCTACAGAAAATAAGCATTTGCAGGGAAACAGTAAAGTATGTAAAGGGAATGTAAAGACTAACAGTAAATAAAAGTTAGTTAAATTCCCATTTATCAAATATTGTAATCGATAAATATGAATTAAGAATTTGCAAATCGTAAGTCGACCAGTGAGAATTTAAGCGACGTGACATCATGAAATTAATGACTTTTTACTTTTAAAAAATTCACACTTGTTTTTCTACCGTATCTTTAGCAATGAAAATTGATTTTTTTTGTGCTAACACAATTCTATAGACAAAATTTGATTAATTAAATTTCCATAACTTACGTAATGTTTACTTAATCAATTTTTGCCGATTATTTTACTTTAAAACAGAATTCCTAATCAAATGATATGATGTAAGAACTTTAATTACACCATTGATTCTCTTTCATTTGGTTTAAATTTATTTGGTACAAGGCGCTAACCATATACCTTGTTTGCAGTGGTATATATGGGCTAGTGACAACGTACTCGATTTTTATAAGCACTCGACGCAATGGAAATCTTATTCGATATCTCTGATTTTTTTTCATTCAAATTTTTATCATGTACAAAGTTTTGAGATACTTTTTACAAGAACAACTAATGAATATTGACACTTAATAAATAATTTTATCTACCCACATATATATTATATTATATTATACAATTATATAATAACTACATACAGTATAGTACCACGTGTCTATATAGACACGTAAAAAATATTTAATTTACGTTTCTATTTAGACACGCTACGTGTCTATATAGACACGTAGATCGAAAAAATATTATTTCTTATCTCATTAATATTATCTCAGTTTTAATTAATTTTTAAGCACATAAAGGGCTAATTAATTATTTTTTAAATCACTATAATAATCAGCAAAAGTAGCTTGATTTTCTGGTATAAAGTTCGAAAAAATTGGTTGAGTAATTTTTGAGATATTGAATTTCAAAAATTTTGAACTTTGAAATTACGTAGTAAAAAAAGTG